>JACCGJ010024720.1:0-47530 GCA_013407085.1 Atriophallophorus winterbourni
AAACAACGAGACTTACACAATCAAACTCAGTGCGAAGTCCTGCCGCTTGTTCCTTACAATACCGTTTCATTTATTAGATTTTGGAGTCATAAAAAATCGCACAATCATTCGCCCGCATTCAACGACAAGTTGTCGATCTAACTCAATTTTTTCAATTATGAGCCAATAATTTATTTTCTCTAATACTCTGACTCCACTAGAACTTTGAGTTCTATTTGAAATAGCTAGAGAGAGATAAAAACACCGAGGTTGAATAAAATGTCATTTCTATCACACACACGCATCACATGCACTTGAAACAGTGGATAATGATAAGCAACGCCACTGTTGGATAAGGTTGGTAGGACCAACCTGTTCAATCACATGAGCGCACGCTCATGTAGACGTGGTTTAAACCAATGAACATAAATGAAAAAGCTCATTTGCATGCACTTCAATCAGACAAACACTACACAACCGGTTTCGTGCTATTTGCACTCACCAGGTAGGAACAGTGGGATCACGATCCGCATGCACTTGAATGGTATGAATGTGGTCAATTGTGTCGCTGTTCCACAAGTGTAAAAATGTTGCATACGCACAACGGTGCCATGAACACACGGTACAAACCAAGCAAATGCTGGGTGTAAAAAATCATTATAAGGGTCCCTCACCCATTCTTATTATTTACGACCACGGATAATGAGTCCCGGGTTGTATAAAAATGATTTAGTTTGCAAGGTGACCGCGCAGACTTGAGTGCACTTAAAGGTAAGTAATATCAGTAAACGTAAATACGAGGCATACCTCATGTGAATTAAAAATGGGATTATTTTATCTTTTTTAGGAAAGTTGTGTGAAGCATGAAGACACAATGTAAGTTCATTTGTAACAAAGATAAATTACTATGGATTGAATCTATCATCAATCAAACAAACGTAGTAAATAGTTCCTTCGGTTGGGCGATAAAGCCACGAAGGCAGCTTAAAGGACTAGGAGAAAATAGCGGCTATTCAGCTAGTTCACATTCGAAGAGTTGATGAAGTGACTCCATGGATTTTATGATTACTTAGGTTTAAGAAGGTGGGGCAAGTGCGAGAGGGTTCGTCAGCTTGATGGGATAGATCATGTGAAATAACACCGAAATTTGTTGAGCTCCAGCACGCAAAAAGACGGACATTCAAAATCAGGGTTCACTGTACCGACACCCACTTGCCAAAGCAATCATACTGCTACGCGATCACACATGTTTGGTAGAAAAGCATCAAATTTATAAATCGAAATCGGGTGTCTGAAACTTCATGGAAGATCTCCTATTTCCTTGGTTAGTTAGTGGTTACAAACAACTCATCTTTGCGCCACGTGTTTCAGCACATTCTGGACTCGGGTGATCGAATTGCACTGGCCTTATTCATAAATGATTTGTGTTTAAACTGCATATCGAAGAACCAGGTTGAAGCTAAGAGAAGCGTGACTGTTGTGTTTAGCAGTCCGGGCAGCGTGACGGCGATTTTTGCAGTTTTTGATTACCTAATAGCGAATCATATTCATCACCATTGTCTCGTTATGATTGTCGCTTAGCATTTACAAATTGTTACATTTCATTTCACAGTGGTGTTTATCCTTATCGTCCTCGCGATGTCTGGAACACTGGCGCTCGATGGCACGCTTACACCTGAAGAAGAAACGGTGATTGCCACACTCGCCTATTACGCAGTGCTTGCTTTGTGGATATTTGCTGTGAACAGTATTCTGTTTACGCTAATCCTGATTGGATACACATTTTACAATCGATAATGATGAGTGGCAACGTCCACGGAAAACATGATACATTTAAAATAATGTTAATTAACAAGCAATGCTTCTCTCCTGCAGTGTGTATGTATGAAGACACACAAGGTAAAGTGCCGCACAGTTAGGAATTGCACGTCTGATAAGATACTGTCAAATCAATTATGCAAGGTGTTAGCTGTGCACGATAATGAATCAATCTTTCCAGGTGCTCATGAGTGAGAAACTGCACTATTGAAGTAAAAATCAATAAGCAAAGAGGTAGTGGATGGTCAGTAAGAACAGGCTAGCAATGTGGGCACGCAGTAAGTCACCGGTCAGACATGCAGAGTAACACAACAATACTCCATACGTGGGAAAATTTGCTAGAATCTCGGTAAATATAAGACACGACTCCACTCGAACATCCATTCTGTTCAATATAATGGTCTACAGTTATATAATTTTAACGGAACTTCAGAATAATATGCGAAGTACGAACAATGTAACAGACAAAAACGGGATTTGGTTGCTCACTCGACAATTCGCGAATCAGGTCACAGTTTGCTTTCGTGGTGAGACGTATAGAGATATATAGTACTGTTCGATGCATGGGTTAAGGGCCAAAATATGCATCAATATTTCTCATAAACATGTTTTTATTTTGCAAAGTACCAACACACTCGGGTAGATTGTTATACGTGCACAGCAAAAATGTCGTCTACAGTTGTTGCGAGTGAGATACAATAGGTACACAAGTGTTTCCAAGAGGGTGCGTATATCTAAATCACACTAACGGTTATTGATGAACACGCGTCAATACAAGGTTACTCGGCATAAAATCTTAAAAGCATTGAATCGTTTTACTTAGCAAGTACACAGATTTGATCGTTCCAGAGACAGTATGTGTATGACTCGTGCCTAAGCACTTTAGTATAAGGGGAAATCCAATTGGACTATGCTTGATCGGGGTCCCTGCTCAAAGGGTAGGTCGCCTGATCATGTAACAATTGGGTTGCCTTATAATGTATCATTCACTACTCAAATGTCGCTTTCCAGCCATGATAGTCCACGACCATATCCATTCACGCTTCTTGAAGGCATCGCACTGTGATCAGTGTTTCAGACCGCCACATCCCCCTAAAACGTTGCCCGCTCAAGTGTTCAGCTGTCAAAAGTAACGGAAACTGCAATACTTTACACGTGTATAAATTGAAACCGCGCAAGTAGCGGTTAATCTAAAAATGAAGATTTTTGCGTCGGGACACGGCCAAACACTCTGCGTTTCTCAGACTAACTGCGTCGGTACTTGGCATAATACGGTTGATCTTCCTGCAGCCGGTGTGTTGATTGCAACAAGCAAAACATCACTCGGCACTATCGAACGTCACAAAATTAATCTGAACCAACGGTGTCGGTAGAGTAGGTTGGAGATGCTGTTGGGATGATCGCCTTCCGTTATAATCAACCACAGTGAACTAACCGTGTTCATGTTGCGGTTTGCATTCTGGCCGGTCCATCTAGATACACTCCCTAAGGCGAAGCATAACATTCTCAACAAAGCCTCCGTGTAATTGGTAAGAATCTTGTCTAAATTGAAGAAGCGATGTGAATCATTGCAACCAAAGTATTCCCACAAAACCCCGTGTAATATCTTTCACGACAGTTTGAAAATCCCGTACGGCAGAAACAATGAATAGCAATTAAGTAATGCAAAGTTAGTGAACCAAATCAACGAATAGTGGATGCTCGGTAGTGAGTTCGGTGATAGAATTGTAAGGAAACGAGCGCAGCTGGTGTTCAAATTGTTGTTGTTAGACCAGAGAATGCGAGGACAGGCGAGCGTCACCTGAGGTCGAAGTGTCCAGCAATTTGGTCGCCAAATAGTGGAGCCACATCACATTGGATTTCGGGCAGAACGTGTCCCAACGATTGCTAACCGAAAGAGGATTAGAGGAAATTCAATTAGACCTGCTTGCAACGCGAGTTTCTGACTTTTGCATGTATATATAAATTTTACTGTAGTGGGGCAAAGGCTAAAGACAGTTGATACAATTACGTAAATATGTCAAACAGAGGGTGGTCACACGTCTGTCATCAATTAGAGTTTGCACCGCGCCTACCAATGCTAGATGGTGTGATGCATTGCAAAAGATGTTTTGGCACCTGTCTGCTTGGAGAGTCCATGAGCAGAAGATGACCCATGTTCCATCTGCAGTTATCTACATCACCTCTAAACTTCTCTTGCAGTGTCAACCGATACGCATAGTATGAAAATCGGCTGCTGTACGTCAATACATATCAAACAGCACGCAATGCTACGTGTTTAAAATATACCCATCCTTTCGTAGCCGAACCACAGGGGCTATAAGAGCAAGTAAGATGACTAACGTGGGCTGTAGATCAGCTCGAAGAAAGAAGCCAATTCAAGTCAGGGGAGGCTTAGTTCCTGTCCAACCTGCTTGAGAAGCAACTTTCGCGTACTATCTAACCAACTTCAAGGATTTCAGAGATCGTGGGCAGAAATCACTTTTGGATGATGCTGGCGTTAATGAATAATTTAAGACGACCGTTTACACAGCGATTCCTGAGGCAGCGATCAACATCAAGGTTTCGCTAACTCGTAGGATCAATATCAAGTACATTCATGTCTCTTTTGTAAACGTCTTCGTCGTACCCAAAGGTCAACTTCATGATTTCAAGTCCCCATAGAGTAGATCGTTTGATATACGAACGCTTCCCATTTAGGACACATGACCCAGTCTTAGCACAAGCCTGATCCAGACAAAGTACCGCATAGTCTTTGTATGGTGACCATGCTCTGTGAAGAAGCTTTAGTGAGCACATTTGAATTTCCTGCACAGCCCATGCACGATAATGTTCAAGATGCGACAGATGCTCGTAAGAAGAAGGCATCCAGCTTCCGTTTGTGTCTTGTGTGGATGGCCGGGTTGGGATTCAATACGGTAAAGCATTTACTACGTACACGCTATATACCATTGTTTTGTCTTCCTGTTAAGCTCCCGAAGCATTTAATACGTGTGGAAGTTTGGATGGGGTAGGTTGAGAATTCCTCTGTTAATCTGCTTCTCTAACTCGATGCACACCGAAAGGTTAGCCGCAGTAGCGGAGCCAAGATATTTGAAATGAGGTATTGGTGAAAGCTGATAGTTTTTAACAATGGTGATGAGAGGTGATACATTTTCTTATCCAAGGACCTCGGTTTTGTTAAGGTTTGAAATCAGCACACAGTCTTCGCATGCTGATTATATGCAGTCCGACAGCAAGGGAGGCTGATACTGTTAGTGAACAAAGATGGCTGGCAAACAGCACGTCACACATTAGCACACCCCGTGCCTTGGTTTGTGCTCTCAAACGGTTGATCAGGTTGAAAAGCTTGTCTGATCACATCGCGACCCCAATTCATGTTTCAGTAGGAGAGCAAAGCAGGGGAATGGGGAATGAACACATTTCCAAACAGTTTCTCGTGAACATCTTTAAAAGGCATTCCAACCCGGCAAATGGACAAGATGGGTGACTTACTTATTGTGCTCCCGCATGAGGCGATAAATTTCAAATTGATAATCACCCTCAGACTCGAAGAGCCCTGGGTCTGCCGCCAAATTCACGTAGACACAACCGCCATCTAGAAAATCACATCAGGTTGAAGTACGAAACAGTCATCGAGAATTGTACAAAGCACAATAAGGCAAATGGAGCCAATCGAGACATACAAATTTGAGATGATTTTCACTTCCTAAGTATAGAATTTCATAACAAAAACCCGTAGTTACATGCATTCAAAACACACCCCACGACTGGTTTCGTGATGTATGTATGAAAGCACAAGCCTGATCCAGGCAAAGTTCCGCACAGTCAGAGACTGGACGTGGGCTGAGATACTGTCAGGTTGCCCAGGCCTAGACAGATATGAGGGGGTAAATAGAAATAGAAATGGTAGTCAAACTCCAGCGTGTACTCGCATGCAGCTCACTACCGTTGGCCAATCAATTTAGCACGATGTTAGCCGCACAGCACAGAAATGCTGCACGATTGCACATCCGTGCTAGAATATAAATGGTGCTCAATCCCAAGGTTGTCACAACCGCGAGTTATGATCAATGAGCCCATACTATCTGTAAAATGATCCCATTTGCCATTCGTCTCAAATAGCCGCTGGCAAACACGTCCAGCTCCCGGTTTGTGTTAGTAGCTTCTATAATCCGGCAAAACTGCTTTTACTGATAGGAAAGAGAAAAAAGATAGGCGATTGGCACCTTACAACCGGTTTGCGTCAAGTAGATGAAGCTCGTCATCTACTAATGGCAGCCTAGTAGGAAGTAAACCGTAATTCTACACCCAGGTGCCTTGAGAGAAAGGCATTTGGGACACAATTCCGAAAAATCTAGAGCGAAGTCCTGTAGACGGATAGTTGGCGACAGAACTCTCCTTCTGTCACTCTCTGTTGCCTTGTTTTTTGTTCGCTGAGCTGGCCACTTGTATCAATAGGAGTTTTCGTATCCAGCTAGATACATCGTTGGCAACTCTTGCGAGCGTTCGTATCGTCGTGTATTCTGATTTTATACGCCTGACCGCTCGCACGGCTTAATGTTCGGTTCCTCATTGTTACTTCGGTCCTCCCATGGAACGTGTTGCTTCAATGACCGCGTTGTGGAGTGCCACGTTTCGTGATTATGGTTGCACTCCATTCACGTAGAGGAAATATCCATCCCCTGAGACAATGGAAGATGGCAATTTGTGTGCCAATGTGGATTAGGATTGACACGAAAAACTTTGTTCAATCGTCCTGCCCACACATGGGTTCCAAACAAAAGATCCGTGCTTTGCATGCAGTCACACACAATCCAAAGTTTTGCATAAGCTGTAGAATTCACCCGCAGAATAGGGCGTTCGGATATCGCGGAGATTTGTCCGACTGAAGCCGGTACCTTCCTTGGTATGGCGGGTAACGCGCATGTTTTCGGAATGTACAAAAGTGGCGGGAAGGAGGATGTGACAACGAACGATATGGTCTTATCACACACGCATCAATGCGACCCAAGCAAACCAAATAAACTACAAAGTAGAACATCCATGCTTCTTGAGATCAACGTACCGAGTTTGTACTTCCCTCAAATGAACCACAATAACCACTGTACAAATGGCAAAGAGGTCATCAATAGGATAACAGCACGATTGCACTCACGTTACAAGTCAATCGACTGTAAGGTGACGTATACTGCCAATAATAGAAGAATTACTAAACGGTCACGAGGGGATAATGATGTAGTCAACCTCGAGAGCGGGTGACTGGTATCGCCCGAGAGGGTAATTGTTTAACAATTTCGTGTCATTTACAAACAACATGTTTCACGAGCAGCACTGAGACAATTGAGCCATAACCAGTCACATTCAAGCGCGAATGAGTGACGTTCCAAGTGGGCCCATTGACTAGACTCTGTTTTACCACTGCTACGAGGTTCACTAACCCTTATGTATTTCCAATGAACCGGTGGTTCCAAAGGTTGACATAGCCGGGGGTGGCAGTGGGGATAAGCTCCCACTGTATGTAAAATGCTCCCATATGGCGCGCGTCTCAAATAGCCTCTGACAACCAAGTCCAGCTTCTGGCCTGCACGAGTGGTTACCCGAGCCCGGCGGAACTGCTTCTACCAACAGGAGAAGGGGCGGAGGCGAGTGACTGGCGCCTGAAAACCAGTTTGCTTCGGCAGATGTAGCTCGTTACCCTGGGAGGAAGGGAAACCCTGATTTTCAGCCTTCGCTGCCTTGCGGGATACCCTATCGCGTGAAAGACTTCAGGAGAAAACCCCGATGAAAAATCTGAAACACAGTCTCGTAGACGGTTAATTGGTGCACGCCACCTCTTTCTGGCAACTCCCTGCTGCCTTGCAGGTCGCACTTGGTTGTGCAAAGGCTAGAGAAGCTGACTCGAACAAACGCCAAGTGGTGCTGGGGACGCCGCTTTGTATCACAATTCCAAAGAATCTTCATTGAAACCGACTCATTCTCCAGGAGATAGTCGCACAGAATAATAAATTCGTGATAGTAGTTTTTTTGGGTAACGTTCGCTTCCTGACTCAGAAGCTTTGTCAGACAAGGGTGTCAGTACGAACAGAGATCAGCTTAAATTTTCATTCACCTGACCAATCCCCAGGCTGGTTAAGAGCTGCCCAGCCATAGTTGGTTCTCTGCTCTTAAATAGACGGGCTCCTGGGTCCGGCTGTACCAGTTATAACCAGTTATGGTTTGGTCCGGTGAAAGAAATGTAAGCTTGATCTCTGTTCGTACTGACACCCTTGTCTGACAAAGCCTTCTGAGTCCAGAAGCGAAACATGACCAATAAACTACTATCACCGATTCATTACAAACTTTCTTTTTCATGAATAAGATTCCCCGATCGGTCACGAACATTTTCCATTACATTGCTTAGGTATTTCTGTTTTTGTGAGATAAGAGCAGACAAAATGAAACGGTTTATTCGAAGCAAAGGAGACCTGGGACAATGCTACACTAGCTGTAGGCCCCACTTACCTTGCTCCAATCTGGACAACGTGAAATCGATAATGACAGCATGAACTCCAAACGTCGGGACCTCGTAACGCCGTTCACCCAGCACAAACGCTAGGTTTTGTTTAGCGTCTGTCCCTTGACAGTGAATGCATCCACCGACGTCCCCGACGCTTGGCAGATGCGGGTCGGATTTGATGAGAATGTTGCCCCAATGAAGATCACGATGTTCAAAGCGTAGTTCCGATTCTGCACAGGCTAGGGCCAGAGCGATTTGTCGAAGGATACTCAGACGAGCGGCCGGGCAGGAGGGCTGCACAAGGTCGAATGGAAACTCACAGCGGGAGAAGAAACGGTAATTGCAAAAAAATGCCATGAAAGGAGACGAAATCCAAAAAATCAGAGTTACGCGAATCGATGGATGCGCTTCGATTTCAGCATTCCGTCTAAGCGTTCAAAATAATTCAAAGTTTCAACGGTTTAAAAACCAACACTACAGTAACCATAGATTAAAATAATCGGGAATCAATAAAAAGAACAAAGATGTTTTGTCAATATGGAAAGACAGTTTATGTACTGAGGTTGGATTTGGACAACATATACTTGTCAGCCTTGAACATGTTCAGGCGTGATGTATGGATTAGAAACGGAAACAAAGGCGATTCGTTCCGCTTAGCGCGATGGGAATCGATTTTCCCCAGTAATGAGGTGCACACGAGAACGATCACTTCATTTCTCAATCATCTTTCTAGGTCGCGACAAGCTGATGGTATCTCAGTGGACATGCACGCTGTCTGACGCTAGGAACATGGAATATCGGGAGCAGGCAATGGTAAAAATATTCCGCGCTCGCGCCTCGTGTCTACCGATATCTCTCGGTATTTTTGGCATTTACAAGGTTTCAAGCTGCTCGTTCTGCGTACGTGCGTTTCAAGTGGAAAAACGTTAACCCTGGAAGATTAGTAGCGATTAATCATGTGTCACACACCATAGTAAGAATAACGGGCGCGAAACGCCAAAATCCGTAAACACTCAGGTGGCAAATGGTATGGTATGAAAGCACAAGCCTGATCCAGGCAAAGTGCCGCACAGTCAGAGACTGCACGTGAGCTACGATACTGCCAGGTTGCCCAGGCCTAGACAGATATGAAGAAGAAAAAGCAACAGGAAATGGTAGTGAGACTCCAGCCTGTTTCAGCGTGCAGATCACTACTAGTGGCCAATCAATTTAGCACGACGTTAGCCGCACAGCACGAAGTACTGCACTCAGGTGGCAAAATACTGATGTGAAGAAAAAGTTGAGTAACATAAGCAGGTAAATACGTAAAAATGACTGTATTTGGAGCAGTCCATTACCCACTTGGGTCTAAGCGACCTGTAGTCGCACAATCGTATTGTTTCGGAGTTCACATAAGGCAAGGCGGCAAGCTTCTCGACTTAGACTATGCTGATGATATAGTTCTGCCCTTCGACTCATACACAGATGCACAAGCGATACTGAACAAGCTAGCTAGTATTGTGCCCGTATTTGGAATGCGTTTTGCATCCTACAAGTGCAGTATTGTCTAGCAAAGTCCTGATGACGGAATCGGGCTGACGAACTTCTTCGGGGTGCACGAAGCGAATTACTACATTTTGGCGCCTATATCTGCCCTAACCACCACCCTCGCTTAGTTCACTATGAATGAATGAGAGCGGACTGACGAAGCGTTTCTATCTATCTAATGCTGTCATCCGTGAATAGGATCACTTCGACAGCTTATCCGAAAGCCGTGACTCGCCCAGCAGGACTTGAGGACAATTCGGAAAAGCCCGCAGAAAAAAAACGTGCAAAATAAGCACACGTAAATTGAGTGTCGAAAGAAAAAAACATGAGGGCACCCGGTTGGGCTTATTGGAGGTATAATTATGACAACGTTGCAAGCATAAATTAAAATTATGGATTGGCAACGTGATGTCATGGGTATTTAACACCTTTGCGATTATATGGGCACGCGAGTAGTACGATCACGGTTCAGTAGTCGACCAACTGAGTGAGTTTCTTCCGATTTTGTAATGTTTATACATGTGGTAAACGGGGTTAAACATAAGTACGAAATGCTGCAAGGAAGTTCTCGTGCAGCGGTCACTCTAATCGTTCACGAAAGTTGACTGAAATCATTGCACATTCGAGGTGTAGGCACCACATACTCACACAACTACACTAGCTGTTTGATAGAATCCTTGGGAATTTTACTGTCGCTCTTCCACATTTATGAGAGATTTTATGTTTTAGGGTGGTATGAGAGGTCAAGCGTATCTATTACTTGATACCGATATAACGATATCACTTTTAATGACCAAAACAGCGAAAACTAGGGTGAGGTACAAGCGACCCACTTTCGCTGGATTCAAATCAGTGAATTCTCAATTCCAATGCATGGCCATTTACCGTTACCACTATCTTGCAGTTGATGAAGATTTTCTAACTTAACCATAAATAACGTGTTTCGCACTAATCTCACTATCTGTTTCCAATTTCAGATTGGTACAATGAGCGGGAAAAGTGAGTGAAACGACTTTTATTCCCAACACAACATTCGCACGCAACCGTAGAGTGAGAGACGAACAACAATACATATTGTTAATCTGTCATACCTGGTCAAATTGACTGACGTAATGGTACTCTAGGCCGTGCTAATGAACTTCATCACAGTATGTATGTATGTATGAAAGCACAAGCCTGATCCAGGCAAAGTGCCGCACAGTTAGAGACTGCACGTGGGCTAAGATACTGTCAGGTTGCCCAGGCCTAGACAGATATGAGGGGGAAATAGAAATGGAAATGGTAGTGAGACTCCAGCGTGTACTCGCATGCAGCTCACTACCGTTGGCCAATCAATTTAGCACGATGTTAGCCGCACAGCACAGAAATGCTGCACGATTGCACATCCGTGCATATTGCACATCCGTGCATCACAGTAGTTGTGATTAGGATAAAGATCGAGTAAGTAGCATAGGATGGCCGCATAAAGATACGATGTTGGTGCTACGATAACCCAGACATTCGTACCAGCTTCGCACGTGGAAATGACGGTGATACACTAGCGTGTATCCACATGCAGCTCACTGCCGGTGGCAAAGTAATTTAGCTCGTTGTTATAAGTACTACACGATTGCACCTTGCCACCTGATAGGGACCGAATGTACCGGTGCGAATTTGGACGGGATTCTTACGTCCCAGTCGTTCAGCCGAATCCTTCACATGGTAGCGTGGCCTTTCAACCAGCCACATATACAAAATGTCTAAACCTGTAGTTCCTCTCGTACTAAACAACATTACCATACCAACGGAAAGTCTCTCAATCATGTGCATATCTATTGAAGATGAGCGTGCAAGAAACATGTGCGGGAGCGCAAAATCGAGACCAGCAAGATTATTAATTTAATCATAATTATGAGTCATTGCATTTCAACTCACAACCAGTCTACTTTTCGAACCCTATACAGCCTGCTTCGCTATCATCGTAATTCTCGCGGCATTGAGCTTGCTGGTGCTTGGAGAAGAGAACAGCAACTTCACCGAGGAGGACAACACGAAGCTAGATGTCAAAGCGACTCAGGCAACACTTACACCCTTTGAGGAACTTCTGTTGTCTTTGTATTATTACGCGGTGATCGCTCTGTGGATTTTAGCCATAAACGCCGCGATTTGGACCCTGCTGATGATCGGGTTTATTTTGTTTCAACGATGTGGGCAATAACGTGACGAGGTGTTTGTGAAATATATTTCGCTCCCATTGGGACTTGTTCATGGTAAATGGGCTTAGGAAAAAACGGGAAGATTTCATAGGAGGAAACACACACTTTACAAACCAATTCCCATTGCGTGATCAAGTTAAATACAGCGTGAACTGCAAAGACATCCACGAACGTTTCACAATAGGGATAATGCAATTAGTTCAGTTCAGTAGGTTCATACCTCTAGTGGCAAAAGATCCCAGAATATGACTCAAGTTGCTAGTACGCAAGTTCACAGTTTAATTTTCTGTAACTATTGACAACTGAAAAGCGACGCTGAGTTGTGCATTCGTTTGCGGACCGATAGATCATTGTATGAAGTTCATGAGAACGAAAAAGGTGATACCAGTCTTGACATTGTGTGAAAAGAATCTGATGACTGGCACTAGAAAGAATGTTGTCGTTGTTTGAAAGACCATAGCGAAGGTATGGTATGCAGAAAGCACAAGCCTGATCAAGAAGAATGCCGCACAGTCGTGGATATACTGCCAGTGGGCTAATGTGATATGGGTTGGGAGTGTGGTGCCCAGGTCGGCTCCATAGACAGATATGGGAAAAGAAATCTAGAGAAACAAAAATGGTAGTGAGACTCCAGCGTGTGTCAGCATGCAGCTCACTACCGCTGGCCAATCATTTAGCACGATGTTAGACCGCACAGCACGAAATGCTGCACGTTGGCACATCAGAGCGAAGGACACACAATCGAGAGAGAAAGCCATGATTTGTGACATGTCATACATCATCTGGGATAGCATTACACTGCTAGCTTAAATGCCAAACAATAACGACACAATAAAATCCCAAAAAATGAGAAAGTCGGGAGGTAACACGCTAGGATTACAATCAGAAATAATTACAAACGAGTTGAAGTAGAAGCCTCGAATGCAAAATGCGTTCGATCAAGTTTCGTGAACGATTTGAGCGACATCTTCCGCGCAGCTTTTACTGCCATTCAGCGTAACAAGCTTCCGTCATCACCCTATGTGTGTGAAAGCACAAGTCTGATCCAGGCAAAGTGCCGCACAGTCAGAGACTGTACGTGGGCTATGATACTGCCAGATTACCCAGGCCTAGACAGATATGGGGTGAGGAGAAAATAGAATGGTAGTGAGACTACAGCGTGTTTCGCATGCAGCTCACTACCGTTGGCCAATCAATTTAGCACGATGTTAGCTCCGCAGCACATAAATGCTGCACGATTGCACATCCGTGCTTTCATCACCCTACTTGAGAAGAATGCCACTGAACGCAGTTTCAAGACGTCCTGAAGCGTTACTAGCAACTATAATGACGGATCGAAGGAACCCTAGCAGAGAAGATGAGTTGCGCTGATTTAGAAAGACTATTAGTTATGGTCTTCAGCTGCCATTGTCACGTGACCACAATAATTTCTACGGATTGCGGTCTCGCAAAAAATCCGCTTTTAAAGTTAGCGGTCCGACATCTGCAGTGTGACCCAACTAGCGGTCTGTACAGTTTAATCTGTTTCGCTATAACAATCCTTTTGACCGAAAGCGGATAGCGTCACTACCTATGCCTCTGACTGTGCGACACTTTGCCTGAATCATGCTTGTGCTTTAATAGCTTTCATGGCACTACCTATGCTATGAAGATAACACCAACCCAGACATTACACCAAAAGGGCGTACAATTGAGCACACGGGTATTTTGACCATGAGTAATGAAGAACAACCAGGAACTCATTGCAGTCACCCTATCAATACGCGTTTTATATATTGTAACGACCTGAGCAACTGGCCATATCTTGAACCACGTGTAGCGAATTAGACGGCTTGATACCCATCAAGTCTCTGAGCTTGAGGTTACATATAGGTAGCCAATCCATTGTTGAAAAAAACAGCTCTAAAACATTGCATCACGAACATTATTGCGGTGAATGAAAAAAATGTACCATGCAAATCTTTTTAAGGCAATGTGCCGCACAATAAGAGACTGCGCTTGGGCTAAGATACTGCCAGGTTGCTCTGGCTGAGACAGACACAGGAGGAGAAAATAGAAGTGAGGCTACAATGTGTTTTTCATGCAGTTCAGTGTCCGTTGGAAATCAATTTGGCGGTACGCAGTACGAAAATACGGCCCTATTACATGTGCTTTCGCCTTGGACACCGACATCCTGGTTCAGAACCCAGGTATAAATCTAAAATGATGCGTGGCGAATGCGACGACGCCAGTAACGGGTAGAGTTGAACACGAATAGAAACATCACATGCAACGGGGAGGGATACGACTTACCACGTTGTTTTCCAACGAAGAACCACTGAACGCGGACTCGATTATCAGCCAAAGTTGTGACTTGGGGAAGATTTCTGAGAAAGGCGGGGGACAACACCGAAATGGTAACTGAATGAAAATAAGCATTCATTCAAGCACAGAGTTTTGTTTTGCGCGCAGCTCCTACGCTTACAATCAACCACCGCCGGGAGGCTGTTTGCCCTCGTGGAGAACAGATAGTGAATTGGGTTTTCCGTAAATATAAACACAGCTGTAAACAAGGGTTCGTTTTGAACGTACTTTTAACCGAACAAATCCATAGTTTTGCGTGTCAAGCGTACAAGTCGTACACACTAGAAGTCACAGTCCGGATCAGGCTAGTGATTCCCTGTATACATGCACGCTATGGACATAGGTCATTCTCGAACTAAGCTCTCGCTTCCGGATGGTGTCCTTCACGATAATCAGAGATGCCATAACGTAAGACATTGTTTGGGTTGTCCGGCTAGCGTATGGATCGCCAATATTGTTACGACGCTGATCGGAAGCAGAATCACACAATTGGCATATTGTATTGTTCGGCAAAACACAGTCATGCTTGCATATCGCGGTGAGACTGAATCGAAACGTGAGATAATGGATCAACGGAGACCGAATATGCTATTTTGCGGAGGGCACCAACAGAGACATTAAGATAAGGAATGAGAGCGCGAAGGGAGTAAAAACCCGTTGTCATTTTGAACCGCTGTTTTTGCACACGGATTTGGCTAACGGTTCTGGCTATTCTCTTGTCTAAGCGACGTGGAGTTATACCAGCCAATGTGGATCGATAAATGCAAAGAAACACATGAAGTCGTAATACTATTGCGTGTATCAACCGCACATATCAGTGTTCCACATGAGGCATCGAGAATTACAACTTCATGGCTCGTGGCAAAACATTGTAAACACGTCCAGAAGAGGGTTCATAAGATTGGTGACAATCAACGTCAACAGTGGCACATTCACCAGATTCAGACACTAAATTGGAATTCTGCGATACTTCGTATTGAATTCAATATGTAATTGTATAGTATCGAAATCTGGCAGGAATAGTCAATTTGTCCTAGGACAGCACTGATGGATAAAAAGTAGACGCGTTCAACTCTTTATCGGATATTACTGCTAGCGATGCGTACGTCTATCGCTTGAATATCAGGGTCGCCAACCATGGTAGATTGTAGCCCCGGGTACATGCGATGTTTATGAAACCGGGACAAGTTTGAATGAGCAACAACTCACTTG
Organism: Atriophallophorus winterbourni; assembly: GCA_013407085.1. Lineage (NCBI taxonomy): Eukaryota > Metazoa > Platyhelminthes > Trematoda > Plagiorchiida > Microphallidae > Atriophallophorus > Atriophallophorus winterbourni. Next base: position 15,574 of record JACCGJ010024720.1, read on the forward strand.
GGTGATCATTCTCTGACTTGCAATCTCGCGCGTACCGTTCCCAGGCTTTGGTCAAATACGACGGGAAAGCCCCTTGCACAAGGCAAACCCTATAACGAGGAAAGATAGAGATTACAAAATTGGTTAGCCGTTTCTGCTCGTGACTGGTGAGATAGCGATTTTCCGAGGCAAACTCACCGTTGAAGCTGCACGAAATTTTCTGTTCGATTGCGCCAACTGTGGTTCAATGCGGTGAGCTCTCTGTTGATATAAAACAAAGTGTCTCATACGACAAACTAACAAGATCAACAATCAACGCGCCACGCTGACTACACCTGTAGTTTATAACACGAAGCGTATCGTGGTATGTGGCGGATGACTCAGTGTAAGAAATGTGACAAAACGTTTTTGGGTGGAATACCCAGTGGTTTTCCCGGAGATAAAGGCATTTTGAGAAGGCATGTGGGTATCAGATATTCATTTTCAATACAATCTACTCCAAGTAAATGGAGCATATGGTATATGGTATGAAAGCACAAGCCTGATCCAGGCAAAGCACCGCGCAGTCAGAGACTGCACGTGGGCTATATATATATATTTGCACAATCTGATACAGATATGGTGCCGTGGGTGATACTGTGACGTGGTGACGTGGGCTAAGGTACTGTCAGGTTGCCCAGGCCTAGACAGATATGAGGGGGGAAATAGAAAATAGAAATGGTAGTGAGACTCAAGCGTGTTTCAGCATGCACCTCGCTACCGTTGATCAATCAATTTAGCACGATGTTAGCCGCACTACACAGAAATGCTGCACAATGGAGCACATTGTTTCAAGGGAAGAAAATGTTAACGAAGATACTGATACTGCCGGCCTCCGGATTACATTATACTCGCGTATTGCTGCTTTGATCAACTTGTTTACAAAAGCTTCATCCATGAAGAAGCTTGTAAAATGCGTGAACTCGCGGTGTCGACAAGGGTAGAGAAACGTGGGTCTGGGGTAATAAAAAAACTGATGGGCCAAGCAGCAGAGCGAAATCAATCGAGAAATCGAATGTCCAACTGAAGAAAGAAACTAGGAAATGGGTCGATTGTTCGACGAGGTAGAAAAAGGCTACAAATGCGCCAGTGGCATCAGCACGTTCATGAAGTTTGTCCAACTTACATAGGACATCGAATAAAGTCTGCTGATAAAGATGGAGGAGCCTGTAATCATAGTTAAAGCTGTTAGTAAACAGTTATCTATAGAGGAAAATATTCGTGGCTCAGGATGTGGATGGTGTTCACCTTGTGTTCGCCGAGCTTGCGTAGTTGTTCTTGGACGTTTCGTCATCAGGCTAGATGACATCATCAGCAAAACTTCGGAAAATATTCGTAGCTACGAATATTTTCCTATATTGCTGAACAGTTTGGGCGATCAACGCTTAAAAACTCCCGACTTTGGTAGTGACCGTGAACGGACAGGCAAACGGTATAATAACCAACGAATTCCAACTGCAAGACGCTTCGAAAGAAGTTTTGCTGCTGATGTCATCTAGCCTGATAACGAAACGTCCAAGAACAACTACGCAAGCTCGGCGAACACGAGGTGAACATTAAACTCTTATCTAATTAAGCTATTCAAGTCCAAACTGTCAGTGCCTGTATACTTAAAATACGGAGACGAATTAGGGGTTCACATTGAGGCTTAGAAGCGTTGAGGTGTGAACAATGGGTTGCACTGCATGGATTGCTACGTGGTAAAGTCAAAAACATCAAAGACAAAACGAAACGAAACTTCGGGCCCAGAAACCATGAAACTGAAACAACCCATCATCCGATAACCGTGAAAGGTCGGAGCGGGAGGGTTGGTCTTCAGATGCTTCAAAAGAAAAAACAATGCGAGCATCTAACTCACTTGGCTACAATGACCTCGGAAAGGACTTCATCGAACGTCTTTTGAGGATCTCCGTTGAACAGTACATCACCCTCAATCGGAATCAGCTTAACCGCTACGGCCAATTCCGGGTCCTCGGCGGAACAACAACGGAACACCTCGCCGAAACATCCCTCGCCAATCTTTTTGATACTTTTTCGCTGGCGTCTTGAGATGAAAACAATGGGGAAGAACGTTCAAGCAACACATTTAAAACATATAACTGTGTTTTGAAACCTCATTAAGCCAGATGGTCACAGTGTGCAGAAACGAAGCATGCGTTCACCACTAACTCCTAGTGATTTTAACCATACAGTGAGACATGTTTTGGAAAACATTCAGGACCAATCGATTAGTTATTGCAGCAAAAATGAAATTCGAAAGCAATCGTTTTCTGGTTAACGTTTGGTCTCTATCACAGAAGGTTCGTCATACCCAAAGTGATAGTTGGAACAGGAAACGTAATTAAATAGCACAGCATCCACTAGCTCTTACCACTAAATAGCCTATTGAAATCCCAGCGGCGTCAAGTCACATAGACACAGCAGTATACGAGCACGAAAGAACTGCTGCAATATGTTTCCAAATTGGAAACCCGATTTACTTCAATGCAAGTGGGTACAACCAGATCCAGTCTCGTGCAGATAACACAAGTACCCTACCCCGCTATGCGGGGTAGACACCGATTTAACACGCGTAATCACGTATCTAACAAGTTTGACCGAATATGGCGGTTCGCGTGCAACAGAATGTGTGATTTCTTTGATGTATGCTTGCGTCCATGGCGTATGTTTTGCATTATTCCTTATATCTGTCTGGGCATGGTCAAGATGACAGTATTTTGGCCTATGAAATGTATCGAACTTGTGATTTTCTACTTGCATATCATGCTATACGGGGAAATCCAGATACAGCTCATCGTAAGGCCAGAATTTCGAACAAGAGTTGCATAAATGATGTGAAATAACATATCTGAGTATTGTATTATGTATTAAAGCACAAGCCTGGACCAGGCAAAGTGCCGCACAGTCATAGACTGCACGTGGGCTAAGATACTGTCAGGTTGCCCAGGCCTAGACAGATATGAGGGGGAAATAGAAATAGAAATGGTAGTGAGAATCCAGCGTGCTTCAGCATGCAGCTCACTACCGTTGGCAAATCAATTTAGCACGATGTTAGCCGCACAGCACAGAAATGCTGCACGTATCGGAGTAACCATCACCGGGTGTCATCATCATCATCATCAAGAGCACAGGTCTGGAGCCAGACAAAGTGCAAAGTAACACGAAACAGGAAAAGTAAATAAGCAAAAGTGAGCAAGCAAGCAGGCATGGTATGGTAAACGCCAGTGGTAAGCGACAACAATGCAACTTACGCGGAAGCAAAGACTTGCGAAAACTTGGCATAGTTGTCCTGTTTGCACAGTTTCAGCAATGTAGCGCGTGAATTTCCGGATTCGTACAAAGCCTGGTAATTTAGATGATAAACCAGTTATGAGAACGCAAAAACTCCTGCAAGGGAACTTGACATCCTCGTTAAGAAGAGATTCACATCGGGGGCAAGAACTAACTGCATAAATTTAACACATTCCTCAATAAATGTGGGAACGGACAAAGCTGAAAACCGTGAAATCTGTAGTAGTGTAAGCGCCGACAAACAAAGATGAGGTACCAAAACCTAGAACAAAAAAAACATGAATGTAGCCTGGTGTTGTGAACGAGAGGAAATGTGGGCACAGCCAAGGATGATAGTATCAATTGGCGTCCTGTGGGGTATGGCATGCTATGAAAGCACAAGCCTGATCCAGGCAAAGTGCCGCACATTCAGAGACTGCACGTGGGCTAAGATACTGTCAGGTTGCCCAGGCTTAGACAGAAATAAGAATAGGAAATGGCAGTGAGACTCCATCCTGTTTCAGCATGCAGCTCACTACCTCTGGCCAATCAATTTAGCACGGTGTTAGCTGCACAGCACAAAGTACTGCACGATTGCACATCATACAATCGGTGCAATGCAGCACCGGTGACTATTCGAAATATTTTGACAATACTCGAATGAGAGCGTAACTGTAAAATTTTCAGTTGAAGACGAAATACACAAATAAGTGGCATGTGAACTATGAATATGAGAGGCGGCAAGCACGAAACCGGTCATGTGCATCCGACATGCTTTCAAACTCCATTTTTAGATTTTGTCTTCAAATGAAAACTGACCGCTAACCTCATCGGTGCTGACATTTTCCACGTTGTCGTTATGTGTGAGTCAAAAGAATCAAATGTTAGTGATTCCAATTCGAAAACATTACCTGCCTTGCATATACAAATATGAGATGGTTGCAACGAACGATCAGTTTCGCTAGACGCTAAAACATCACGACAAAAATGGTCTCTTAAAGGAAGTAGCAGTCGGCAAATAGTATGCCGAAACAATTCGTGATTTGATTAATAGAGGAGACTATTGAGTAGTTCCTTTAGATCCAATCTCGAGAGCGGGCTACCCACGATCAATCATCGCGATGGCAGCTAACACTTGAGAGGATAACTCCAAACCGCGTTTAGTGGCTGTTTTGTTTTAAGCGTTTTATCGGCTGCGCTGGTCAATCAGAGTGTGGCCAGTGAAAAGCGCGAGGGGAGATCGACTCATCGAAGCGTATGTACCTAAAAATAGTTTGAGGGCGCTTAATTCTCTTTGTCACGTGCAACTTGTCCAGTCACCTCATTTTTCTGAACATAAGTCTGTCGTGATTGTGTCAGGCAGGCATTGACAGGAAGTTATCGACGCAAAGCTTCTTGGATGATTACGATGATGTTCGTGTTGGTGATTGCGTGGCTCATTTCGCAAAAAGGCCTATTCGCACTCTCGTTACCTGCGGCTCAAAAACAACACACGCACACGTGGAAACAGGAATACTACGGTGGTACGTATAGAGAAAACTCGACTTACCCAATATGACTGATTGAGAATCATGTTGTCGACGCGCAATTTTCGCGTCAGGCGTTTGATGAACGCTGCCGAGCGTTTGCCTGGTTCCATGAGAGCAAGAGAATGTCGAGGAGAAAAGCGAAGTTCAGGTTGAGTAGCATCATTCGATCTAACAAGCTAATAATCGAAGAAAAGGTGGATAGAGTTAAGCGGTGTAAAAGCAGGGAGTCATTGACATTCGGACTGGATTGTACATCGATCTTGACAAACCAAGGTAAAGTTATCACGGGTTAACAGATAATAGTATATGTTTTTTCGTAGTTTGTAAAACTGGTTGACTGCGTGTTTCCGTCGAGGTGCAGCCACTTCATCGCATTTTTTGTACTTAATTTAAGGCAGATTCATTCACTATTTCTATTCCTTGTCAGACATCTTGACTCAGAGGCACACTGCAGATCTCCGGTTTCTGTGAAATGAAGCTGTAAATGTGACGGTACGGAGAAGTGAAGAGCAGTAGCGAGGAGTGTGAATCATGATATGCAGAACAACCCCATGCGATAAAACACAAGAGCAGGAAACCCCGAGGAAACCGACGACAACAATCTCGAATCCTTGATAATTCGGTTTGCGGGAAGATTGCTATTGAACAGTTCGAGCAACATCCTCGAACAACGTCATTCAAGGTTGGTGGAACAAACCCTGTGTGGTGAGGGCATGAAGTCAGACTGTTGGCACGAAATCGACTGAAAAATTAGATTAAAGTGACAACCGGGACAGACGTGTTTTGGGTCAGTGTTGTGGTTACGTGGTTCACCTAAATAAGATTGGCGTGTTTTGTTCATTTATCATGTGCGGTACTAAACGCAATGGAGGATCTCGTATGTTGTGGGTGTGGTGGATGAACGCGATTATCGTTGGACAGGTTGACCACAGGAAGGAATCTGCTCTTTATGTTCATGCATCCGGATGCATTAGGGTTTACTACGATCTCTCACCCAAATTCCACATCGCAAGTGGCATGCGACAAGGATATCCGATTTCACCATTTTTGTTCAATTTTGTAATTGATGCCATAATGGAATTATGCAACGAACGGGGCCCCAGCTTTCGGAGTTCACATAATGCCAGGCGGCAAGCTTCTCGACTTGGACTATGCTGATGATATCGTTCTGTTCTTCGACTCGTACACAGATGCAGTCTCTGACTGTGCGGCACTTGGCCTGGATCAGGCTTGTGCATTCATACCATACCATACCCAGATGCACAGGCCATACTGAACAAGCTAGCTAGTATTGTGCCCGCATTTGGAATGCGTTTTGCACACTCTAATTACAGTGTTCTGCTGCAGGACATCGACTTATCACTTTATTACTTGACAATCAGGAGCTTGAAATTGTAGATCGTTTTACGTATCTCGGTAGTTGTATTAATAATTCTTCATCGTTAGATGACGAGGTCTCGGCACGCATTTCTAAAGCGACCGTTGCATTCCGCAACCTAGGTCACCTTTGGCGCCAGAAAGGATTGTCTCTGTTACTCAAGGGTAGAGTCTATAAAGCGACAGTTCGGGCTGTGTTACTGTATGGGTGCGAAACCTGGACCCAACGTAAAGAACACATTCAGCGTTTCCAAGTATTTGACAACCGATGCCTCCGCAAGTTAGCTGTTACAATCGTATGCGCACCGATGCTCTCCGAAATAAGTTGTTGGGTAGTAGTGTCGATATTGAGAAGCAGATCAACCTGCATACGTCACGCTGGTTGGGTCACGTTTTACGGATGACGGACCACCGACTTCCGAAACAGATTCTTTTTGCGACGCCACATCCCGATTGGTGTAAATCTCAGGGTGGCCTAACCGTCACATGGCATATGCAGTTAAAAACCCTTACTAGTAACCTTTCCAAATTCGGCGCAGCGCGTCTCCCAGGCTGGTGTCCTCGCGATCAGATATCGCAATTGCTAGTTACGCTTCAGAATATCTCACGAAACCATGTTTAATGGCTTAAACTCTTTTACCTGGAATGATCGGAAGTAATCACTTCCGGCTTCGCTAATCCCACTTACAAATAGTACATGTATGTATGTATTAAAGCACAAGCCTGATCCAGGCAAAGTGCCGTACAGTCAGAGACTGCACGTGGGCTAAGATACCGTCAGGTTGCCCAGGCCTAGACAGATATGACAAAAGAAATAGAAATAGTAGTGAGACTCCAGCGTCTATTCGCATGCAGCTTACTACCAGCGGCCAATCAATTTAGCACGGTGTTAGCCACACAGCACAGAAGTACTGCAGGATTGCGCATCCGTGCAAATAGTACATGATAATAAACACATCAAGATAATAATCGTGCGTCCTTGTCACATAAAATTTAGTCATGCCATAAAGATCCTCCAATAAATGTCTGAAATTTTTGTTGCACATAATTGCTAAAGAAACGCTCTTACCTTGTCCGTAGTAATAACTTCCGTCACGCTGCGAGGCTCGCAATGTGGCTCGGTAGGTTTGAGTTCACCTGATGCGGAGGGTAGTGTCGGCTGGTTAATGATTGGGGAGGCTGGTTGAATGGGAAATTCTTCCGAATTGGTTAGTTGAGGGCAGGGAATCGGTGTCGCCTAAATTGTGAAACAGGAAAACTCCGGGACAAAATGCATGAGATGAAGATGGGTGCGATTTTCGGTCCGTATGGGGTTAAAAATACATGGATAGGAAAACGCAACACAATAAACATTCCTATGAACGTTAGTTGATTTCATAGAAAATTTTACTCTTTACTTTACTTTACTTTTACTTTTGTGCGGCTGGCTCCACGGGTGGATTAGCCGGCTTCATTGATGTCTCGGATCGCACCAGCCCACGCACGGCGATCAGAGGCGAGATCGTTGCAGATCGTGATCCAGTCTCGTTCCCACCTGCGAACTCCGTACACGGTACGCAGACCCATTGAGACATCATCATGAAGTTTCTTGGGGTTAGTGTACAAGTGATGTCCCCAGCACCACTCAGAACAACTGGTGCCTTAAGGCCATTGTTTACACAAAAAACCTCGATCACGCCTCAGGCTATCTTTGAGTCAGATTCTAAGAAAGTTCATTTCATCTTCATATCATGACCTAATCCGTGAAGCGTGGTGCTAGTCACAAAGCATAGGGGACTCATTAGAGATCCAGAGGCATACATAAAACATTAGAAAACGAAGAACTCACGTCTAATCGCTCAAAAGGTACAACACGAGCCGCTCGATTGCGTTCCGATAAACCTTGACCTGGAGTGCTGCAAACCAAGTGCACATTGTTCACAGCATGCGAGGAGTATTTGGTTTGCGAATGATCCGAATCTATATTAATATATACCTTGATTAAACCAGCTTACCTATTTCAAGGTTTTTCAACTTTTGTTGAACAGATGCAACGCATTGATCCTTTATCCGATTTTCCAAATCTTCACTGCCAGACTCCACCAGGAGCTGGTGCCGTTCATACGATGAAAAATTTGGCAAATGCGAGACCAAGGAGGACAGATGGTGCTGATCGACAACGACTTTCTTAGCTCTTAAGTAATAGCATGAAAAGGAACAGCAGTGACAAACTTTGCTCGAGTCAAGTGTGTGCTTGACTCATTGCTGAAGATCCGAGACAATGATTCCGTATGAACCGATCGACTACGATCTAAACTGGCAAACAAATCGCTTATGCTATTTGGTTGATGAGTCTGAAGTAGTAACGAATTTGCAAGAAAACATACTGGTTTACGAGGCATTTGGTGAACGCGTTCTGATCAAAAACCGATAGATAATAATCCGAGCGATCGAAAATCGAATCCCAAACTGGAAATGAATAAACAAGTGTATTGTCTGCCGTAAGTAGGCGGGACCAGATAATGTGCTCTAGAGTTAGTTACATGAGGATCGACAGATATACAAAAACGTATGAGGGGTTAAGTATAAATAAACGGAAAGGAATAGCACGTATAGTTAGACGGATCTTTTAACCTCACAATCACTGCACATTGGAATACCTCAAAGGGCGTTCCAAAATGATGTCTAAAGTAATGGGTCCACAGAATGTGACAAATCTTCCATGTAGCGTAGATCAATGCTGACGCCTGACAAACTACAATTAAAGGCGATCGATCGTGGTCGCAAGTGCTGCATCTGCATTTTACGTTGGCATTCTCCATAAGCTTCCCCATCACTGGCTCCAGCAGAACGCAATCACGGTCAAATCGAGAAGTGAGCATTAAATCGTAATTTAGCTGTCAAGCGATTCCAAAAGTTGATCTACGGTCTTTACTTCATCTGCCTCTCAAGATTGGTGGCGAGAACTTGGAGATGGTGAACACTTCGTTACCTTGGTTGGTGCGTGCTGCCGTCAGGACAAGCCAGGGATGAGATACCGACCCGTGTACAAGCTGCGCGCACGGCGTTTTCGCGACTACGTTGGGTTCTATTTAGCCGTAGAGAAATCAACCGACGTACAAAGCTGCGCGTTTACAGAGCGGCGATTCGCCCAGTTCTCACTTATGGATGCGAGACGTGGCCTGTGCGGGTGAAGGATATGCGGAAACTAGAGGTTTTCGACCACTGGTGTCTCCGACGCATCCTCAATGTTCGATGGGATGAGCGAGTAACGAATGACGAGGTTCGCCACCGTTGTTTTGATATCCCTCGCCTGAGTTCGATATTGCGACAACACCGACTGAGATGGTTTGGTCACATCCTGAGACGCTCGGACGCGGAACTAACCAGGATGACACTATCCCCGACACCCTGCGCAGAATGGCGTTGTCGTAGCGGAGGACAAGTGGAGACTTGGCTCGCCACCGTGAGATCGGATGTGGAGCTGCTTGGTCTACGATCGCTTTACGGATGGCGCACGTGGGACCGGACCTGGCTTAAAATCTGCGCGGATCTCGCTTCTAAACGCCGAGCGTGGGCGGCTGCAATCCGTGACGTCAATGAAGCCGACTCATCCTCCAGGAGGAGATAGTCGCACTAAAGTAAAGTAAGTTGCTAACCGACAACGAACGTTGGATTTAGATATTCGGATCCTAAAAGGAATACCAGCGCATTCATCAAAACGGTAGCAAATTTGGTGTTTCATACTACTTGGTTATGATAATGATATGCAATATTATCATTCCGAATATTTCGGTCAAGCGACGCCTGCCCCGTTTAATGTGAGTTTGCGATCAACCAGACACTGCGTCTCCATTGAGCAGGTTATGTAACGATAAACCGATGATATTTCTTATGGATTTCCGTTTAAATTTGACAACCATTAATTCCAGCAGGCGATTAAGATCATCCTCATTATTATTATGGAGCACATGTCCGGAGCCAGATAAACTATCGAGCAACATGAAGCAGAAAATCATATAAGCAAACGCAATACGATGGATAGGCCAAAAATGATATGAAGTGTAAGGTTTCCAACCAACTATTAGGTGGACCTTTTGGACGCCATCCAGGCAAACGAATATACCCCACCGTGCCTAGCGCTACCGTGAGTTTCTAAGTCCAAACTCGCCATTTCCTGAACTGGCTACACTGGTTTTTCCAGAGTTTCTATTAGGTTCTGCAAATAAGTCGCGGTATGGTAAACAGTGGTGAGGCATTCTTAAAATGTGTTTCAACCATCGCAAACGAGCTAGCTAGCTTGTTTTCGCCCAACTGCCCTGATGTGTATAGCAAGTGAGACGACCCTGTTTATGGTACGCGGCGGCCGATGCACTATGCAGTTGGATGTTGTAGCTATAGTCATATTCATAGTTGTATGCGGGCTTCTTCGGCAGTTGGAAATGGTCCATCAACAGTCGGCAGTGTATGATAATGCACTTCAATCAACCTCTCATGTCTCAATGCCACCAGTACCTGATCATGCGGAGAAATCCAGCAACTTTCGTGAAACCAAATTCGCTGCTATTAAACAATGTCGTTTTCCTGCGGTTATATCCGACATCCGCGAACAAAATGTCCAGTAGGAGATGCTCTATGCAAATCGTGTGGGAAGAAAGGTCAATTCGTGTCGATTTTTACGACAGAAACCGGCTGCGCCCGTGATAAATAATTCTCTCTCAGTTGTCACTATTACTGCAGCGCGGCAATTGTTATCTAAAACAGCCACACCAAACCAAGACAAAAGTAGGTTACTAATTCCAAGTAGGCCAAGCTTTCGCACTAAATTAGCGTAGTTAACACGGTCAAAAGCTTTGGAGAAATCCAGGTATATAACATCGACACCATAGCCTGCATCGACAGCTTTTGGTCCAGCTGTCCCGCGCCAAAAGCAAGTTTGTTGTACAGGAGTGTCCGCGACGAAACCCATGTTGTTCGACAGCGACAGCATTCGTGTTCTCCATAAAAGCCATCAAATCATCGGATACAATAGATTCCATTACTTTGGAAAGCACAGGGAGCAGAGTGACTGGGCAGTAATTCGCAGGATCACTGCGGTTTCCGCATTTATAGATCGGGGTAATGATTACCTGTTTCCAATCTTTGGGAACATGGGAGGTATCGAACAAACGTTGGAAGGACATGAAAAGTGGTTCACAAAGTTGCGCAGCAGCAGCACGCAATGCTTTGGGTGTGATCCGGTCTACTTCAGGTGATGAATTTTCACAGGGCTGCATGATCTTTTTATATACGCATTCAGCGGTGAAAAGAATAGTAGAGTCTAGGTGGGGGTGGAGTGATATTCAACAAAGATGGTTGGCAATTCTGGAATACGGGCATACAGTGATTCCTCAGGGTATTTGCGGCTTCCATAGAAGTCGATGTGGAGCCGCCTTCAATTATCAGTGGAAGGATACCAGTTTTCACTTTTCTTTTGTCATTTATAAGACGGTATAGCAGTTTTCGGTTGTTCAGAAACCGTGCAGTTAACTTGTTATCGCAATCCAGCTTATCTTGACGTACAATGGTTGCGTAATTGTCGATATGCTTCCCTATTTTGCACACACACTTTTGATCGGAACGCACGCCACGCGGCGTTTCTGCAGCAATAGTCAATAGTGTATTGTGGAAATAAAAGCTACAAGCTTAATAGAATAACCACAGGATAGTTAACACATTGGGTAGGGAAAAATGTCCACAGTCCAGAGAGGAAAAACGTAATTCATATTGATTGGGAAATAAACGCTGTGGAGAGAGAAAATGGTGCAGTATCACAGGGATCATAATAACAAAAAGTCTGATTAAAAATTGTGCAATGCGTTATAGAATGCGTGATAGGCGCAGATCTACTTACGAGTTCTACTACGAATGAAAGTACGTAGGATACGTCGTTTGTCTGATAGTTTCTTCGCCGATTTTTAGTTGAATTGTTGCTAAATCAATCGTCAGAACGCAATTATTCCCCAAGTTTAGTGGTAAGTCCCATGTTTTCGTCCACTCGATTACATTTTCTAAATCAGCGATAAAGTTTCAAGTTCAAGTGAGTGAGTGATCTTTTCTAAGCTCTTCGTTCCATGATATGGAAGAATCTTTAGATGAGCAAGTTCTAGTGGAAGTCGAGACAATACGTCCTCACTCTACTCTACCCCCGAGATGCGTGCTTTTTCCTCGCCTTTTCGGCCAATTCACCAGACGTAATAATACCAGCTTATGAATACAATCGTTTCTACATCAGCCTATACATTTTCGTTTGCACGGTGTGTAATTGGCTGTTCATGGGCATTCTGACCGCATCCGTTTATAATTCCTACAAGGCACATTTGGGAGAATTTGTGGTCAAGAGAAAGCTCAACTCTAATGTCGGTTTCTAGGATCTTAACATCATCAACAAACAGGAAGCAACGTGACTTGCCAGATCAGCAGAATCCACCGACACGCCCGTGTTTTTTCTAGTACATTTCCTGATTTTTTGCCAGGTTCATAGAAAGCCATCAATCAAGAATAAAACAAACAATAAAAAGCATATCAAAGTGTGCGCATTTTAATTTGAACCGCTAATTTAGCGCAATAAAACTATCCTCATTTCGGTTCAGTTCAGTTTAGTTTGCACAGGACAGTAAGATGATAACGAGCCAATTAGGCGTCCAGAATTTTTTTCGGTGGTATGCCATAGAAGAGCGTCCACCGCAATATAACCGATGCTGGGAATAGAAAAAGCAGCTTTTCTTCACCAGCATTGTGGGGGGTCCGTACAGTTCAGTCCACTTCAGTTTGCACAGGACCGTATGTGGCTAACGAGCCGATCGAGCGTCCAGATTTCATTCGGTGGTATGCCACAGAAGAGCGTCCACCACTTCAAACAATATTTTCACAAATATCTCCTGGTATGAGAGTAATCTGAAATGCAACAGAAAAACTCCCCTCAACAATCGGTGAGGAGAAAATTTAGTGCGTTCCAAAGACAGCATGAGGATCATACTACCTTTTCACTTACGGATAAAAATCAGGAAATAATGAAGGCCACACAGATTCAAGTCCATTCTTGAAACCCGCCACCGAAGTAGAACAAACAACTTCTTTATGAATACGATTCCAGTAATTTACTACCCTTTCACTGGAGAAGAACTAACGAACATTGAACCTGTCATGTCGCTTGGCCAGTTTTAATGGGTAACCTCGAGTACCCAGATTTGGCACCAGAGCGTACATTTCACTGGGATGAATAGTACTGAAACCTGACATGATTTTGAAGGTTTCAATCAGGTCCCCACGTAGCCGCCTTTTTTAGTGAGAAAAGATCTAGACTCAGCACTCGTTCCTCATACGACCTACCTGATTGCTCTGCAGTCATGCGAGTAGCTAGGCGTTGAACACCTTCAAGCTTGGCAATATCCTTTTCAAAATTAGGTGACCATACTTGAACCCAATACTCGAGATGTGGACTCACAACCGCTTTGTATATTGGAATGAAAACCTCTGGAGGAATGCAGGATAAAACTGATCGAAGGCCAGATAGCTCGCTTCACGCGCGTTGTGCAGCAGCTGCACATTGATCAGCCCATTTAAAGTCCGCTGAAACCTCTATACCGAAGTCGCGAACTATCGACACCCCATTTATCTCAAGTATACCATCTGGTCCAGCAACCTCTAGCTTACTAATGACTTTAGACAAGAGGTAGCTTTTAGTGAAGTTAATTGGTAGATCCCATGTAGCAGACCACTTGATGACCTTTTCTATATCCTCATCCTGTTCATCCAGTGATCCGATAAACTTGACATCATCCGGTAAAATATAGCAGGGACACTTAAGCGACGCTGCTAAATCATCGATGAAAATGAGGAAACGTAGCAGTCCGAGTACGGAACCCTGTGGGACTCCACTAGGAACTTTTACTTTGGACGAATACATACTACTGTGATTGTCACTCCAACCATTCTAGTGCTATCATTCCGAAACCCGAAATGCTACGAGTTCGTAATTCTCATCGTCGTCGGAAGGTACTTTCCGCGCTTTCGTCTCCTATGTTTAGCTGAACACCCTTTTTCTTCCTATCATTCGGAATTTTGTGGTAAGCACTCATCGCTAATGCACTTCGCGCCTTCACAATTTATAATCCTGATTTTTTTTACATTAGACCGCTAACCGTGTTTCCAATCAGCAGTCATTCACAATTACCAACGGTTAATGAGGTGTTCCTACGCTTCTGGTGCCTTCTTAATTCCTTTGATTCCTACGTTGGCTGCCTGTCCACATCACAGCACACAGGCACGCCCCTATTAGATGTTGTACTCTGCCATGCGGCTGACTCTTCTACTGTTTTTTTAAACTCAGGTTTATACGTCTTCGTTTAATTCCCACTTTGTTTTCGCGGGCGTTTCGCGTCCACCCAATCGTCCCCAACGTTTGCTACACCGTGTCCATGATAGCATGACGCATTCAAATCTCTCCGTCAACACCTCCACTCAGTTGTGTGTTCCTGTCCACCCAACAAAGGTAGGCATTCCTTGTTCCGTGCCATGCGCACAACATAAGTTCCTTCTGGTGCACACAATACTTATTGAGAATTCTCCGGATAAAGTGATGCTTGTATTTCTGATCTAATCCTCGAATGTGATTGATAATATCTATGGTTATTGTGGAGAGGTGATTCGTATTTGGTATACTACTTCCAACAACCCCTTCCAATTGGCGGTCTCAAGCCCACATATACCAGCAAAAGTTGCTAAAAAATCATAGACCAGCTAAACTAAACGTTTTTTGCAAGGGTTCAAATAAAAATAGGTCGCTTTTAATGTCCTGCAATGAACTACTTCTTGGGGCCACATACGGATAGCTATTCTATCCAGCGATTGGAAAAATGGTAACCGACTGATGTGCTGCAACTTGTTTAGTTGTCGAATGGACATGTTTCTACCACCGACTCGTACATCGAGTCACACAGATGTCGCACAACGAATCGACCACGTATGCATGAGTGCAAATTCCAGGCGCTCACTGCAAGATGTATGTATGTATGAAAGCACAAGCCTGGGTCAGGCAAAGTGCCGCAAAGTCGGGGATACTGCCAGGTTGCCCAGGCTAAGACAGATATGAGATAGAAAATAGAAATGGTAGTGAGACTCCAGCGTATTTCAGCATGTCACTCTCTACCTGTTGTCAATCAATTTAGCATGGTGTTAGCCGCACAGTGCAGAGATAATTCACGATTGCATATCTGTGCATGATGTAAGCGGGCAATATCTGGATTCTGAACCTCACCTCCTGATGGCTAAATTTGAAGCGAGACAATCAAAAATGTGTTACTTCAATCTGCTGTTATGTTGATGGCATTTAACGCATCTGTGTCAAACTGATTCGATGTTTTTATGCCTCACAGTCGCGGAAATAGCACTAGATACGCAAACAGACTGGTTCATTCGAAATCACGAGTATTTCGATGTGGACGTTTATTGTAATGTTCACAAACACCAATGACAAGTTAATAAAATATTTTATATAAATTGTCAATTATTACATAATATAGGTTTGAAGGTTCAAGGTTCGGATCTTGATCGAGTCTTGACAATAGTCTTGTGCGGATGTCTTAGTCTTTTTCTGACTGCAAACCACAGACAAATATAAGCGATCGAACTTGGTCTTCAGTCATATCTTTGAACTAGAATCGTTCGCATACTCTGTTTACTTTCCCTGCATACGTCATAAAATCATCACAATTATCTTTTACCAATTTCATGCAATTATATCGTCTAATAAACAAAGAAGACTGTTGACCAAAGATTTATTCTAACAATTGTACAATTTGATCAAAAGTAAATGAATTTGTGGATTTCGGCAAAATAAAGTTAAAACTTCTCATGTTCTAACGTTCCCAGTTTTCTCAGCAGCAGTCTCCTTTTTCGATCATCATCAGCGTCGTTGAGGTCGGATCGGAAAATATCTTTAAAGCTCGTGAACCAAGATTTATATGTGATTCCGTTTTCTGGGTCGTAATTGAATTCGGGGATGCTATCGATGATTGCATCCACCGCTCTGTTTTGTGCATCAGTCTTCTTGTCTTCGGATTTGATACCCAGATATTCAAAAGTGTCTGGATCAAGCCGACTTGAGCTACTTAGAAATTCGCGCTGTTGTTGCTGAAGTATTGATCTCAATTCTAATGCTGTGATTGTCATTTGTTATTGTTGGGTTTTTTTTTCCCGTCGCCAAATTGTTATGATGGGAGAGTCGTCGATATTGCAGCAGAGACTGTCGTTGCGTTTTACAAAGCTATGCGTTGTCCTTAACCCAACAGCCAGGAAAACAGAACATGACCGGAATGGAGCATTGATCGGGAGTTCAAGCGCCCAGTGTGTGCAATTAGACCATTGTAAGAGACATGTTAAGTGTCATGTAGCTTTGAAATTCTTCTTTCTCCTTTCTACTTCCGACTTTTATGAAATACTGATTTTGTGGCTTGAATTTGGTTTTGTTCATTATTTCTTTATAATTGAGATGTTAAAGCTTGCTTTCTGTAATTGTCTTCTTTGAAATCTTCTTTTCACATTTTTTGGTGAACCTTTTGTTTTAATTCATTATTTATGCAATTGTCGGACATTGTTGTTGAATTTGGTTGCCATTTTGGGCACTTGGAATTTGACACCAATTTGGGTGTCTAGTATTTGATAGACATTTTTGACGGTAATTTTATCCCTTTGCATTTATAATTTGGCAGTCTATCTTGTCAGCATTGGCTGAATTTATTGTTGTCATTTGGAACGTTTGAGCATTTTTGGCTCACATCATATGTACAACACGGTACAGTTGAGGTTTGTCAATTGTTATTGTCTATTAATCTTGTTAATAGAACCGTAGTAAACTCGAATCATTGTTTTGAATTGTCGAACTAAGAAACGGGTGGTCTACGCGTTAAACAGCGACCTCAGTCGTTACAGTTCTCAACTCGATTTGTTATATTTGGAGAAACAGAAAATTGAATTGCTCAATTGGAAACGGTCAATTTGGATCGTCTGCCTATTTGAACAAAGATCAACTTGGATCTCGTGCCGCCATTCTGTTTTGTTTTCTTCTCGTATTTGTCTGGGAGAATATACTATTTGGTTTGTTGCAATCGAAGCAGTATTCAACTTGGTGGATCCACTGCTCAATTTCGTCCTCGGAATTGCGTAAATCTGCGCGGATTCGAAAATTGAAGCTCGATTCTTCTCGAGAATTTTGTTGAACTCCTGGTGACGTTCATTTATTTTGTGTTTTAAAATCATTATTGTACATCTATTATGCCTGAACGATCAGCAATATTAGTGCGTGGTTCGGTCATGTCCCTAAAAGATAGTCACAATGGTGCAGGCGAATTTGAATCTCCATCGGTTGGTAAACATGGACTCGACTGCAACTGTGCACTTTCTAAAACGGAACTTGATTTGGAAAAGGATTTAGCGATTGCTCATGCTACAATCTCTAAATTAACTCATGGCAACTGTCATAGACGAACTTCAGACCTAGCTTGTACTGTGGCCCACTCAGTTTTAGATGAGTTATTTAGAGAGGCCCGACGATTGGTTGGCCAGTCAGAAAGCTTCGCGATTCTCGCTTCGTCAATGCATAAACGTCAAGTTGCACTCACTCTTTATGAGTGCCAATAGGTTTTGAACGCAAGTACCACTTTGGAGTAATTTGTGCATATTTTACCGACTGCGTTCCAGCAACAGTGGGCTGATTTGAAGGACGCTATACCCTGCGAAGGATCAGACGTGACGTTTTAGCAACTCACAAAATTCGTGAAACATCGAGCGCGTATCGATTGAATCAGATTTGGTCAGGTGTGCAGAAGTTGCATAAGTGATTCCATGGCAAGGCCTGTTAGTCTCGTTGATGGTCAAGAAATAGTTTCTATTGATGTTTAGTTGAAGAATCTTGACGTTTGTGTTGTCGGCTGTTGTCGGAAAGCTGAGTTATCGGACACTGAATTAGCTCAGTCGGAGTTTGCGACTGAATTTCCAGACAATAATTCGGATCAAATGGAGAGCACGCCTGGCTCACCTGACACCAAATCAGTCCACATGAAAAGTAGGCCTGGTTCACATGACACTGAACCAGCGTTATTTGAGGCGACAGATGGCATGACAATCCTTATGATTGGCGTAAGCCGTACGGTTGTATACCTGATGAACTATTCGTGTTTCGAAAACTAGATACAATAATATTTTGTAGATTAGACTTGTTTAGATGACGCGAAACATCGTTGTTTGAGGATGCAATACACAAGGCTCGTTCGGGTGGGATAACATGCATGAGCCTATTGTAGGTGACAGTGGCAGAACCGGAGAACGTGGTGGGTCTTTGTCTAGCAAACGTTTTCCCTATAAGAAGCCACATGTGTCCTGTGATGGTGATGCGACGTGGCGTGTGTGTGACTCGCCACTAAATAAAGTCACTTGCTTTATTCTATTGTCCTTTTGTTTGCTTTACGAATTGTAGGTTGCAGACACTTTAGCCAAGTTGATTACACATTTTGACTCCATGGAAGAATTTGATGGGAGGTGTAAGAGACATGTTAAGTATCATGTAGCTTTGAAATTCTTCTTTTTCCTTTCTACTTCCGACTTTTATAAAATACTGATTTTTGTGACTTGAATTTGGTTTTGTTTATTATGTCTTTATAATTAAGATGTTAAAGCTTGTTTTCTTAATTGTCTTATTGGAAATCTCCTTTTCACATATTTGGTGAACCTTTTGTTTTAATTCATTATTTATGCAATTGTCGGACATTGTTGTTGAATTTGGTAGCCATTTTGGGCACTTGGATTTTGACACCAATTTGGGTGTCTAGTATTTGATAGACATTTTTGACGGTAATTTTATCCCTTTGCATTTATAATTTGGCAGTCTATCTTGTCAGCATTGGCTGAATTTATCGTTGTCATTTGGAACGTTTAAGCATTTTTGGCTCACATCATTTGTACAACCCGGTACAGTCGAGGTTTGTTCATTGTTATTGTCTATTAATCTTGTTAATAGAACCGTAGTAAACTCGAATCATTGTTTTGAATTGTCGAACTGAGAAACGTGTGGTCTACTCATTGAACAGTGACCTCAGTCGTTACAACCATGGATATGGTTTGTATTTATATTGTAACAACAGAGCGAACGTTTGAGTGTACATCATAATCGTGGTAAGGTACATAGTGTGAACGACGGATGTTGGTTGTCATGGGCGTGTCAGACAATTTAAATGTTAATGAAAATGGTGTTTGTGGCCCAGGTACAACATGACTCACCCAACAACAATTTTTCATATGTTGCGAACTCGGTCGATCAGGTAATCTTTCTTGTTTTATTCGTTAGGAGGGTGCCCTCCTAACACTGACTTTTTTATTTTTGTATGGCAGTTAAGCATTCACTACATGGTACCGTAGCGCTGAGACTGGACCCCGCCGCGCTGAGTCCGGTCATCAACGTGGTGTGATGGTTTGTGTTGCTTCATGACCCATTAAGCTATACTGGGTGGTGTCTTTTGGTGCCAGCAGAGCTACTTATCCCAGGAAGTTCGATTGATAGAGGTCATACAAACTCAGTATCAACTCACTACCTTGTGGTTTAGGCTTTTAAGCCAAAGGCTTCGAGTGGGGCCCCCTAAACAAACCCCCTACTTCGACCTGGGCAACCAGGTAGTATCACGCCAACAAGAAATTATGAAAATGAAGGTAAAAATGACAGATCTCGTGCTCTCAGGATCTTTGTTCTCGGCTTAAAATGCTTTAAATGATCTCATACTGTATGCAAACGTTTTTAATAACTGTTTTCCGTTTTGTGGTTCTTTGGGTAGCCCTGACAGAAGTGCAGCTTGTTCATCGAGGTTTCTAATTTCAGCCACGACCGATATTTTGCCTGCTTTGAATGCATCTAGAGCGTTCTTCCGCCTGCGGGTACCATTCAAATCAGCGGCGTTTATTGTACGGACATTAGCTAGCATCGGACTGCAGACAGCCTTGGCTCGCACACTTGATTGCTTCGATGTTGATGTGTGCTGTTTGTCGGAAACACGCATGTATAACTCTAGCTCAGTTACGCGTTTGTCTTACCCTTCGAACTTACGCAAGTCACACTATCTACGCTTGTCCACTTATGACGATGCCAATTTATCTGGTCAAGCTGCTGTCGGAATTGTCTTGAGTGAGCGAGCTGAGGTCTTACTATTAAACTGGATCTCAGTCGACAATCGCCTTTGTGCAGTAAGACTGCAGGGTTCGTGCAGAAGAGGCCGATTTCGCAATCAATGCCGCAACCTGTTTGTGGTTGCTGCCTAATCAATTC
Source organism: Atriophallophorus winterbourni (assembly GCA_013407085.1). Lineage (NCBI taxonomy): Eukaryota > Metazoa > Platyhelminthes > Trematoda > Plagiorchiida > Microphallidae > Atriophallophorus > Atriophallophorus winterbourni. The sequence continues at coordinate 36,097 of JACCGJ010024720.1, forward strand.
AATTCAATTTTAATAGTGTAAAAAGCATATAGCTTAACGAAAACCACAGAATAATTCAGGAATTACGAATAACATAGGTAGAAAAACAGGATTTGTTTGCTCACTGAGCAGATCAGGAATCAAGTAAAAATTCATAGAACAGAAACTGTTTTCGAAGTTCAAAGCGTTTGTGGTATAAAATTTATAGTTACAAAGTTCGGATTGGTCGACATGAAATTGTCCAAATTCGATTTGAATATATTCAAGTTAGGTGAATGCGCAACATTACAAGGTAAGGAGTTTCAGGTAAAGCATACACGTACGGAATAAAAATATCTTAGACAGTTTCGTCTCGAGTCGGGAATGAGTACTGTATAGTCAAGACTCCGGCTGGTTCTGGGTGGTAGTCGCGTGAATAGTTCATTTAGGAGATGATTGGGGGTATGCATTATATTGAACATAAGAATCAAATCACCTCAAAGACGGCGGTAACGAGAGTCTAAGAGATTAAGACTTGCAGTACGATTTTCGTATTGTTTGTGCCTCAAACCGCGTACGAGCTTGGTGGTCCGATGATAAATTTTCTGCAAGAGGCTGATGTCCTTCTGTAGCCAGGGTGACCAAGCCTAAACAGCATACTCCATGGTTGGCCCCAAGTACGTATTAATTATTCGATGAACGGTTTGCTTGGTGGAACTCCCAAACACGCGTTTTAGCAGTAGAAGTACTCGTGACGTCTTTTCATAGACAGCTGTGGCGTTATGTGACGATTTCAAACTGCTGTTCACCCGCACACCCAAGTTATTCTCCTTGTCAGTGCTTTCAAGAATATGGGAACCAAGGGTAAAGGAGTATTCGGAATGTCTTTCGACAGTCAATACCTTGCATTTTCTCAAATAAATGAATAAATAAATTTTATTCTTGGAAATCCAAGGCATGTTAAACATGATGAATAATTTCTAATAGCTTTGTACAATCAGATTATAGTATGTACATTTGCAAAAACAATTTGTTCAAGGTCATTTGTTTCAGCGGAATTTAACGTTCGATAAATATAAAGGTAACGGTTTTTACCCTTATTGAGCGCCCAACTTTTTTTGTTGCTGATTGAAAAAAAAATATTTTTGTAAATTTTTTACACTGAAATTATAACTATAGTGCATAATTATACATATAAATACTTAAAAGTTTAATTCCGAAGGAAAATTTATAAGAGGACCGTACGGTCCACTTGGACCTGAGACAGCTTAAACAAAAGAAGTCCATACGGTCCTATGAGACTTGAGGGAAAATTTCATGCAAATTAGTGATAAATATTTCCTTTCTTTGTGTAATATTCTTCAAAATAAAACATGATTGTGCAATATAAAAATCAAATTTACAACTAGAACCAAATTTATTTGAGGTTTTATATTCAAATGATCATGTTATACTACTTGGCTATGCAACAATCAAAGACTCTAAATAATGTGTTTGGAATACAAATAATTCCATTGTTATGTTGTTTTGAAATAATGAATATCATTGGAAATATTAATATCTGCCTAAATATCTGGTTAGACAATTAATTTGGTGATAATAAATAGTAGTATTCGGAAAACGAATTTCAAGACCAACTAGACCATACAGTCCTCTTTTACTTGTGCCTTTCCCAAGACCAAGAGGACCGTATGGTCCTCTTTACAAAATATAATGTAAATATCTTGATAAAACAAAAACGTCATTCTAAAGACTTTAAGTTTCAACTCAAATACTCATCTTTCACCAATGAATTATTTAGAGTCAAATCTCACCTGGTGTATGTGCCATTTTAGTTACAAAAATGAACTTTTAAGGAGAACAGAACAGTACGTCTATAGCTCGCAAAGACCTTCTGCATACTGATGGAATGACGAACACTGAGAGCCAGACAGTATAAGAACGATGCTTCGACATGTCTGGACTCGTTCAAACCTCGCAGCAACCGAATATTGTTCACTGTTCAATTATTAGAACAGTTATCCAAAAGAGGACCGTATGGTCCTTTTGGTCGCTAAAGGGTTAATTCACATCAACTAAACAAGACAATCATTAGCCTGCAAATAATTTTGCCTCCATTCGAAGCCAATATTTTATTTCCTATTCAAGAACTAATAAATTCAGGAACTCTTTGTTCCTTAACTGGCACGATATATGTTTAATCGATCGATGGCTGTTTCAGATTTGAAAATGCCCATGACTATTTGATAACCGATGCTGAGATCTCCACGACAATTTTCTAACTTCATTTTCTAATTTCATTCGCATGTTTGTCCAGGCCTGGGTAATCTGACGGTATTTAAGCCCACGTACAGAACACCACAGCGTGACAATTGACACGCTACCGTGCGGGCGTATTTTTCGTTGCTCTGACAATTTTGATCATATATTCGTTGCGTCTGCACGAATTTATACTATTTAAAGAATACCGTTTATTGCTCGACGATATCTATCGGATTTCATACTTTTCGATCGTGCAAGTCGACTTACAGCAAAGTTACCAGTTTGACGGGAAAAGAACAATTTGTTCACGCGCACAAATTTTTTCCCAGCACCAGCAATCATTGCAAAGCCCACATTGAGCTACAAGCTTCAATACCTTATTTCGTGTTCTATATCTTCTGTGGTTCACGAATTATCGCGGATTATTTGTTCAATGCCGAAATCTCGTCACCTAACACAGTCAAATCACTCAACGGACAAGACATCCATTATCGATCAACCGACAAGCCCTATGCAACCCACAAACATGTGCGAACGTGTCACGAGATCCACTGCCCGGACCACGAAAAATATCGATCCAGCTGTGACCGTGAGAAATTTTCATTCGACGGCGACACTGAATCGTTGTGACCTCTGCATCACGTGTTTAAATCCGGTAAGCGTTGATGCTGTTTCAGTTAAATGTGCTTTCTGCGGGTTCCACCAACACGTGTCATATGAGAATTTAACTGATGAGTATGTAAGGCTTGTGAACGATAATGACTAGCCATCTTGAAAAAAAGTTTGTAATGAATCGGTGAGAGTAGTTTATTGGTAACTCTCACCGATTCATTACAAACTTGCTTTTTTGATGATTATGATTCCCCGATCGGTCATAAAAATTTTCCATTACAAGGCTTCATTTAATTCACAATTGCAGTAGAGTGGCTGCAAAGAAACAGAGAGAGTATGGTGTGTATTATAATAAGAGTACAAAATGGTAATAAAGAATATAGCAGCAAAACTTAATCATAGCATTCTCCCCTGCCGAATTTGAATGAGAGTATGCTGTTAAAAAATGTGCAAAATCATGCTTGTCTGTTACGTAAATTGTAAGATTGAACTCTTTGTAGTTTTTGTATATGATCCTCGAGTTTCGATTTAGTTGCGTCAGGTTTATTAAAATGGAACGCGAGAGACTTTTCGAGATCATGAACAGGGAATTCAGGAATTTCAGAATGTTCGTCAGAATTAGCAGGAGTGTTTTCCTCAAGATTGGTAGTGAGAGTGGCCTGCAGGCGTTCGTTGCCTTTCGGAGCTAGATGACGGATTGAAACAGTATCTTCTCGACCATCAGGTTAACGGACGTGGGCATACTGCGGGTTGCATTCTAACAATTCGACTTAATCAACACACTATCATATTTGGAATATCGGGAATGCTTCTTGAGCAGCACAATGCCGGGTGTAGTTAGCCACGTAGTACCAGTCGCTGACCGACGATTGTATGCGAATAGGCGTTCATGTGGCGTGGTGTTTGTAGCAGTAGCGACCGAATTGAGTGCAGTGCATCTAGAAGGACCGGCTCTCATTGGCTAGTTAGGAGACCACGGGATTTCAGATTAAATACAATCGACTACCATAAAGTGCCATTGAGCCGTTCCACTTGACCGTTGCCCTGTGGATTATATGGCCTTGTACGGCTAGTAGCGATGCCATTGTTGTGACGGAGTTGTCTTAGTTTACTAGACATGGAAGAGGGACCGCGATCAGAGTGTATAAAACCTGGCGTGCCAAATGTTGTGAAAATTACCCGAAGGCAGTTAATGATAGTATGCGATGTCATGTCAGGGCAGTAGAAAGCGAACAGGAAGCGGGAATATTCATCGATGATTGTTATCAAGTAAGGGTTCCGGCTTGTTGATGGTAGTGGCCTTTTGAAATCCAGACTGAGTCCTTCGAAAGGCTGGGTAGCCTTTATCAAGTGGGCTCCTGTAGGTTTGAAGTATTGAGACTATATTTCACAGCAGACAGAACAATTAGCAGTCATTTTACGGATCTCATCCAAGGAGTAAGGCAAGTTTCGCGCTCGAATGAAGTGCATGAAGCGGGTGACGCCCGGATGGCCAAAGTTTTAATGTAGCTGACGCAGTTTTATTATTGTTTCCACAAAACCACATACGGCGCGTGAACGTGCATCCGCTGCTTGGTAATGTCGGCCTGGTTGGTAAATCACACCATATTGGTATTGTGACTGCTCTAAACGCCAACGTTGAATCTTGTCTTTTTTAACTTTACCGCGCTGTCTATTGTCATCAACGACCTTCCGAAACTTGTCACAGCCAAAATATTACTAATTGCGGATGATGTTAAATTTTGGATGCGAATCAAGTCAAGCGTGAACTGTTTGCGCTTACAGAGCGATTTGGATATATTGAACAGCTGGTCAGAGCGAAACAAACTTCCATTCAACTTCAGAAAGTGTAAAATAATGCAAATAGGCAAAGATGTCCAATTCTCATAAAATATTAGATCAAAACAACTGGAATGGACAACAAAAGAAAAGGACCTCGGCGTATGGATTAGTGGAAGTCTTAAGAATAGCATGCAATGCGAAGCAGTGTACAATCGAGCTAGCCGCATGCTAGGTATGCTTCGGCGTATTTTCGGATATTTTTCACGTGAAACGTTCCCTATGCTCATAAATACGTATATTATCCCAGTGATGGATTACTCAGTGCAGCTTGAGCAAGCTGTTCGAGAGGATTTATCACAGAGCAACTAAAATGGTTGGCTCTCTTCGCAACCTATCATATAAGAATCGACTGGTTCAGTTAAAGTTAACGGAGTGTTATCCCATACGTTCAAAACCACCAGTGGATTCCCACAAGGATCTGTGTTAGACCCGCTTCCCTTCTGTTGTACATAAATGATTTACCCCCCTCATATCTTCCAAAATGGTCCTGTTCGCGGTTGATATGAAAATTTGGACGCCGATTAGTTCTACAGAGGATTGTGAGAAACAGCAAATGGATTTGGACAGCGTGTCGAATTGGGCGGCCATGTCATGTCATGTCATGTCATTTAACATACAGAAATGTAAGATGCTCCATCTTGGCAAGAATGTTCCTTGGACATATCGATTGGAAACTGAAAACCTAGCATGGAGCTCGTTAGAAAAAGATCTTTGAATGTGGATTAGCGGTAACCTGAAGAGCATAATGCAATGCCAGAATATATTTTGACGGGTCAACAGATTGTTAGGTATCCTTCGAAGAAGATTTTGAAGATTCTCTCTGGTAACGTTACCAAGGAAAATGAATGTCTACCTTCGTCCTACGATGGAGTATGCTGTAGAGGTCTGGGCTCCTTGGCCGCGATAAAATTTATCATAGAGCAACAAAGTTAGTGATGGGTCTTCGCAATGTTCCGTATACCGAAATATTTCGATGTCTTGGTCTGTGACTTTACCCAAAGGAGGATACGACGCGATATAATTCTAACCTATAGAATTGTGTCTACCGAATGACATCCACAAAAACACTTGCTTGATATATGTGATGGAAAAGTAACACGCGGACATACCTTATCCCTTTACGTTCCAAGTTCCCGTATTGATTGTCTGCGCCATGTTTTCGACATACGCGCTATATTTCTTTGGAATTCCATACCCCAACATGTGGTGGACTCTCCTTGTCTGGCGAGTTTTAAAGCGAAATTGGACTTGCACTTGCAAACGAACATCATTCGTGAGCCTTATATTTGATATTCTCTATTGGTTTTATACTATTGTAATTTTCATGTTTTATTCATACCGTAATCTTGTGGTGTTGTAAAGTATCAACTATTTTAACCATAAATCCTTGAATCCTTGAATCTTAATTTGGATACACTGCCTCGCAAGCGGGTTTGATTTGACCTAATCCTAACTTATAAAATAATGAACCCAAAGATGCACCCTCTAATGCATCCATTTCGCCTCCGGTCAAGCCATGTCACCCGTACTCACCCACTAGCATTTGCTATTCTACATTCTCACCGGAACTGCCGGCGATTCTTCTATTCGGTGCTTGCTTGTTTCTTATGGAACTCTCGACCGTCAGATGTTGTACAATAATCTCGCTTTCGTTGGACTTCTCAGGATCTTTCGTTGGACATTTGCTCTTTTGGACTGTTTACTTTTATGGTTCCTTATTCCTTCCTTGGCCATATTTTGATCCTTGCCTATGGCATTCCGGTATAGATCCGATTGACGTAGGATATTTTTCGCCATTGTTGGGTAAGAAAAAAAGAATGTCTACTTCTTGATATAAATTCTTTGTTTATAAATGAATTCAATGCTATGGACAAACCGATCACGCAAATAACCCCCCCAGAAGTCGGACAAGTTTATCCTTCTACCTCTACGCTTGCCCTGGTGCAAAATAAATCTGACCCCATGCGAGCCCTTTCCTTTAGTTTGTCAACATTATATGACGTTCAAATATCCTACTTCGCACAAATCGCAGTTTGAGAGAAGAAAATTATAACGTATATATTAATGCAGTTTATTCATATTTCCTCTGCATAACAATCTAATCCATTGCACTATTGTCAATCGTCACTTAAGTGGATGTTAATTCACATCAACTAAACAAGACAATCATTAGCCTGCAAATAATTTTGCCTCCATTCGAAGCCAATATTTTATTTCCTATTCAAGAACTAATAAATTCAGGAACTCTTTGTTCCTTAACTGGCACGATATATGTTTAATCGATCGATGGCTGTTTCAGATTTGAAAATGCCCATGACTATTTGATAACCGATGCTGAGATCTCCACGACAATTTTCTAACTTCATTTTCTAATTTCATTCGCATGTTTGTCCAGGCATGGGTAATCTGACGGTAATTTAGCCCACGTACAGAACACCACAGCGTGACAATTGACACGCTACCGTGCGGGCGTATTTTTCGTTGCTCTGACAATTTTGATCATATATTCGTTGCGTCTGCACGAATTTATACTATTTAAAGAATACCGTTTATTGCTCGACGATATCTATCGGATTTCATACTTTTCGATCGTGCAAGTCGACTTACAGCAAAGTTACCAGTTTGACGGGAAAAGAACAATTTGTTCACGCGCACAAATTTTTTCCCAGCACCAGCAATCATTGCAAAGCCCACATTGAGCTACAAGTTTCGATACCTTATTTCGTGTTCTATATCTTCTGTGGTTCACGAATTATCGCGGATTATTTGTTCAATGCCGAAATCTCGTCACCTAACACAGTCAAATCACTCAACGGACAAGACATCCATTATCGATCAACCGACAAGCCCTATGCAACCCACAAACATGTGCGAACGTGTCACGAGATCCACTGCCCGGACCACGAAAAATATCGATCCAGCTGTGACCGTGAGAAATTTTCATTCGACGGCGACACTGAATCGTTGTGACCTCTGCATCACGTGTTTAAATCCGGTAAGCGTTGATGCTGTTTCAGTTAAATGTGCTTTCTGCGGGTTCCACCAACACGTGTCATATGAGAATTGAACTGATGAGTATGTAAGGCTTGTGAACGATAATGACTAGCCATCTTGAAAAAAAGTTTGTAATGAATCGGTGAGAGTAGTTTATTGGTAACTCTCACCGATTCATTACAAACATTTGCTTTTTTCATGATTATGATTCCCCGATCGGTCATAAAAATTTTTCCATTACAAGGCTTCATTTAATTCACAATTGCAGTAGAGTGGCTGCAAAGAAACAGAGAGAGTATGGTGTGTATTATAATAAGAGTACAAAATGGTAATAAAGAATATAGCAGCAAAACTTAATCATAGCATTCTCCCCTGCCGAATTTGAATGAGAGTATGCTGTTAAAAAATGTGCAAAATCATGCTTGTCTGTTACGTAAATTGTAAGATTGAACTCTTTGTAGTTTTTGTATATGATCCTCGAGTTTCGATTTAGTTGCGTCAGGTTTATTAAAATGGAACGCGAGAGACTTTTCGAGATCATGAACAGGGAATTCAGGAATTTCAGAATGTTCGTCAGAATTAGCAGGAGTGTTTTCCTCAAGATTGGTAGTGAGAGTGGCCTGCAGGCGTTCGTTGCCTTTCGGAGCTAGATGACGGATTGAAACAGTATCTTCTCGACCATCAGGTTAACGGACGTGGGCATACTGCGGGTTGCATTCTAACAATTCGACTTCATCAACACACTATCATATTTGGAATATCGGGAATGCTTCTTGAGCAGCACAATGCCGGGTGTAGTTAGCCACGTAGTACCAGTCGCTGACCGACGATTGTATGCGAATAGGCGTTCATGTGGCGTGGTGTTTGTAGCAGTAGCGACCGAATTGAGTGCAGTGCACCTAGAAGGACCGGCTCTCATTGGCTAGTTAGGAGACCATGGGATTTCAGATTAAGTACAATCGACTACCATAAAGTGCCATTGAGCCGTTCCACTTGACCGTTGCCCTGTGGATTATATGGACTTGTACGGCTAGTAGCGATGCCATTGTTGTGACGGAGTTGTCTTAGTTTAGTAGACATGAAAGAGGGACCGCGATCAGAGTGTATAAAACCTGGCGTGCCAAATGTTGTGAAAATTACCCGAAGGCAGTTAATGATAGTATGCGATGTCATGTCAGGGCAGTAAAAAGCGAACAGGAAGCGGGAATATTCATCGATGATTGTTATCAAGTAAGGGTTCCGGCTTGTTGATGGTAGTGGCCTTTTGAAATCCAGACTGAGTCCTTCGAAAGGCTGGGTAGCCTTTATCAAGTGGGCTCCTGTAGGTTTGAAGTATTGAGACTATATTTCACAGCAGACAGAACAATTAGCAGTCATTTTACGGATCTCATCCAAGGAGTAAGGCAAGTTTCGCGCTCGAATGAAGTGCATGAAGCGGGTGACGCCCGGGTGGCCAAAGTTTTAATGTAGCTGACGCAGTTTTATTATTGTTTCCACAAAACCACATACGGCGCGTGAACGTGCATCCGCTGCTTGGTAATGTCGGCCTGGTTGGTAAATCACACCATATTGGTATTGTGACTGCTCTAAACGCCAACGTTGAATCTTGTCTTTTTTTAACTTTACCGCGCTGTCTATTGTCATCAACGACCTTCCGAAACTAGTCACAGGCAACATATTACTCATTGCGGATGATGTTAAATTTTGGATGCGAATCAAGTCAAGCGTGAACTGTTTGCGCTTACAGAGCGATTTGGATATATTGAACAGCTGGTCAGAGCGAAACAAACTTCCATTCAACTTCAGAAAGTGTAAAATAATGCAAATAGGCAAAGATTTCCAATTCTCATAAAATATTAGATCAAAACAACTGGAATGGACAACAAAAGGAAAGGACCTCGGCGTATGGATTAGTGGAAGTCTTAAGAATAGCATGCAATGCGAAGCAGTGTACAATCGAGCTAGCCGCATGCTAGGTATGCTTCGGCGTATTTTCGGATATTTTTCACGTGAAACGTTCCCTATGCTCATAAATACGTATATTTTCCCAGAGATGGATTACTCAGTGCAGCTTGAGCAAGCTGTTCGAGAGGATTTATCCAGAGCAACCTATCATATAAGAATCGACTGGTTCAGTTAAAGTTAACGGAGTGTTATCCCATACGTTCAAAACCACCAGTGGATTCCCACAAGGATCTGTGTTAGACCCGCTTCCCTTCTGTTTCACATAAATGATTTACCCCTCCCCCTCATATCGTCCAAAATGGTCCTGTTCGCGGTTGATATGAAAATTTGGACGCCGATTAGTTCTACAGAGGATTGTGAGAAACAGCAAATGGATTTGGACAGCGTGTCGAATTGGGCGGCCATGAATGACATATCATTCAACATACAGAAATGTAAGTTGCTCCATCTTGGCAAGAATGTTCCTTGGACATATCGATTGGGAACTGAAAACCTAGCATGTAGCTTGTTAGAAAAAGATCTTTGAATGTGGATTAGCGGTAACCTGAAGAGCACAATGCAATGCCAGAATATATATTGACGGGTCAACAGATTGTTAGGTATCCTTCGAAGAAGATTTTGAAGATTCTCTCTGGTAACGTTACGAAGGATAATGAATGTCTACCTTCGTCCTACGATGGAGTATGCTGTAGAGGTCTGGGCTCCTTGGCTGCGAAAAGATATTGCTCTCTTCGATAAAATCGGTCATAGAGCAACAAAGTTAGTGATGGGTCTTCGCAATGTTCCGTATACCGAAAGATTTCGACGTCTGTGTCTGTGACTTTACCTAAAAGAGGATACGACGCGATATTATTCTGAACTAAATTGTGTCTACCGAAGACATCCACTAAAACACTTGCTTGATATATGTCTGGAAAAGTAACACCGGACATACATGATCCATTTGAGCGTCGGCAAGTTCACGTATGTTGTCGGGCGGCCATGTTTTCGCAGACTCGCGATATGTCAGTTTGAATTCCATACCCGCAAACATGTTTGTGGTCGCGCTTGTCTGGGCGATTTTTAAAAGGCGAATGGACTTGCACTTAAACGAACATCATTTGTGGCCTTATATTTGTTATTCGCTATTGGTTTTATAGTAGTATAATTTTCATGTTTTATTCATACCGTAATACTTGTGGTGTTGTAAAGAAGTATCAACTATTTTAACCATAAAGCCTTGAATCCTTGAGCTTAAGTGGGATACACTGCCTCGGCAAGCCCCCCCCACCACCCCCACCCACAGGTTTGATTTGAAGCTAATCCTAACTTATAAAATAATGAACCAAAAGAGTGCACCCTCAATGCTTCCATTTCGTCCTCCGGTCAAGCCATGGGGCCACCCGTACTCACCACTAGCATTTGCCTATTCTACATTCTCACGCGGAACTGCCGCGATTCTTCTATTACGGTGGCTTGGCTTGTTTCTTATGGAAGTTTTTTTTTGGGGGGGGGGGGGGGGGGGGGGGGGGGGGGGGGGGGGGGGGGGGGGGGGGGGGGGGGGGTTTTTTGTTTTTTTTTTTTTTTTTGTTTTTGTTTGTGGGGGGGGGGGGGGGGGGGAGGATTTTTTTTTTCTTTTTTTTTGGTCTCCCGACTTGGGTGTCAGATGTTGTAGCAATAACTCGGGGCTTTCGTTGGACTTCTCAGGAATCTTTCGTTGGACATTTGCTCTTTTGGACTGTTTACATTTATGGTTCTTTATTCCTTCCTTGGCCATATTTTGATCCTTGCCTATGGCATTCCGGTATAGATCCGATTGACG
>JACCGJ010024721.1:0-12484 GCA_013407085.1 Atriophallophorus winterbourni
CCTCTCACCGTGCTGGTGAGGAGAAACTGCCTTTTCTTTTTTCCAGCATCGATTATTGCGCGTTGCTCTCCTACTACTATCCTACTACTACAGCGCCTGGCACCGCGATCATCAGAGATTGCAAACAGAGAAGAAAGAAAATTACCTTTTGGCAGTGCATCGATTATAGCGCGGTGCTCCTCCAACTACATTCTCCTAGTCCTACGACCATCAGAGGTTCCACACGGAGGAAAAGGATTGACCCTTTGGCAGTGGTGGGCGCTTCTCCGCAGCTTTCCACCGAAAAAAAATTCTGGACGCTCGGTTGGCTTGTCAGCCACATACTGTCCTGTGCAAACTGAACTGAACTAAACTGAAGGCATTTCTTCTTCTTCTTCTTCTGAATAGACGGCAGGAGGACTACAGTCCGTGAAAGCCGCTTCACCTCCCGGGTCTCTGCTATCTCAGCGTAGATTCCTCACGAGGAGTTACTGAGCTGAAAGAGTAGGCGAATCGCGCAGGATAGCGGGAAGTTCACTGTCCAATATGCGTTTAAACTGCTCTTCGGTGACTGCCCCGATTGCATCAGCGGAGAGTGCATTCCAAATATTGACCACTCTGGTCGACAGAGTAAACGATGGCTTCAGGTGTTCCGTTAGGCGCTTCTGCAACTTCAGCGAATGACCTCTAGTTCTGGAGTCCGTGGATACCGAAAAGAATTGTTGAAGTTCCGTTCCGTAATATCCAAGTAGGATTCTCCGCGTGACCAGTAAATCATATCGCATTCTTCGATATTACAGTGGGAAAAGTTTGAGTTCCCGCAATCGGTCGTCATAGGGAATACGAAACATACCCCTCACGCACTTGGTAGCCCTCCTTTGGACTTTCCCCAGACGATCCTTCTCCCCTTTGGTTAACGGATAGTTCACGGGAAGCCCAAATTCCAATATTGGTCTGACGTGAGAGCTATACAGAACTTGAAAAACTTGGGGATTTATCTTTAAGAAGGATCGTCTCAATGCCCACCACATGCGGCTGGCAGAACCGACCTTTCTCGCAGTATCCTCCGCGGTTTTGAGGGATGAAGTTACCATCACCCCCAAATCTCGCTCTACATCAACTATCCTGAGACCATGGCCCTCCAACTGATATGCATGTCGCATGTTGTTGCTCCCGCTGTGCATGATAGCACACTTCTTTTCATTAATCGGGAGTATCCATCTGTCAGTCCAACTCCGAAGTGCATTCAAATCATCTTGCAAGTGGGAAGCGTCAGCGGCCGTCGTGACAGAAGCCCACACCTTCAGATCATCTGCAAAAAATAGACAACCACTGTTCAGAATACCGGGAAGGTCACTCACATAGAGTTTGAACAAGGTTGGCCCCAGAACGGATCCTTGTGGTACACCAGAAGTTGGGATAAAGGATGCAGATCTGGCCCCATTGACTTCAAACGAGGCTTCGCCTTCCGATAAGAAAATCCTCAATCCAAGCAAGCAACGAAACCTCTATACCAGACATTCTTAGTTTCCAAATAAGCCTCTGATGTGGAACACGGTCGAATGCTTTACTGAAGTCGATGAAGACTACATCAACTGGCAAACCAGCGTCAAGTCTTCTGCACCAATGTTCTCGGGCGGTCAGTAGATTGGAGATACATGAGCGGCCTTTCGTGAAGCCGTGTTGGGCATTCGAGCATTGTTGGGTCTCGCGCAAATACTGTTCTATCTTATCCTTTACAATCCGTTCCAGCAATTTGCCTACGACAGACGTAAGTGTAACAGGACGGTAATTTACAGGGTCTGATAAACTCCCACCTTTGAACATCGGCTGTACTATACCCATTTTCCAATCCTCTGGTAGACGTCCCGAATCGATTGAAATTTGGAATAAAGCGGCTAAAGGTGAACTGATGATCCTTGATAAAGGTTTTAATATGGCAGGGTGAATACCATCAGGACCTGGAGATGTCTGTACCTTTAGATGTTCGATGAGGATTCGCACCATGTCAGCCGTGATCTCAAAATTGGCCATTACTTCCGTCGGCGATATTTGTTTGCAGGATATGGTAGGCTCTATTGCGTAAACTGATTGGTATTGCGATGCAAACACCTCAGCTTTCCCAGTGTCAGTCTCTATAACCTCCCGTTCCAAATTTTTGAGAGAAGGTACGGGGTTCGATGATTTGACCCGTCGCCGAATGTACGCAAATAATCGTTTAGGATTATATTTTGAAGAATTTGCTAATTGAAGCTCGAATCGACTTCTTTTATCCTTCTTCAGTTTTGAGCAAAGATTCCGTACAGCCCGATATTCTTCGTAATGGGCGTCCGATCGGCTCGTTCTGAATTTAATCCAAAGACGCTTTCTTTGCCGCAGGCAGGTACGAAGTTCTCTATCAAACCAAGGAGGGCCACGGGAGCCGGGACGATCTCTGGTTAATGGAGCAACATCCTCTAAGCGACGGATATTATTCAGGAACCATTTCCAACAGTCATCAATAGTGGAATCAACGGGTAACGTCCAGTCAATTGAGGCTGCTTGTTCAACCAACAATTTCAAGTCCATGTTCCAGAAGTTTCTCCGTGGAAGCCGCGACGGCTGGGCCGGTTTACCCCGAGTCCATTTGAACCGAATAGCACAATGGTCGCTTGTATCGATGGGCTGTTCTACGGATAAGTCAACCACATCTGACTCTCTGGGTGACAAGACCAGATCAAGAGTAGACGGAGTCTGGCCATGTCCATAGCGAGTAGGAACGAGAACGTGCTGCACGAGGTTCAAATCCAGAATCAGATTCAGAAACTCCCGTTGGTACTCATCCCCATTTGTAACGAGGTCCAACCAGTTGATGTCCGGAGCATTCAGGTCACCGAGTATCATACAATCGTTCCTCGTCCCATGGCGGCGGAGCTGGTCAAATAATGCCATGATACGGGCGCAGGGTGAACGGTAGATGACACCGATCATTGCTGATCCATTACTGGACTTGATCTGACACCAAATGCTTTCAGCAAAACCATCATCATCTCGAAAACTATCAACAACCTCCACGGATAAATGTTCTTTGACGTATATCGCCACCCCACCACCATGTCGAGATTCAATTCGATCACTTCTGAGTAGGCGGTAATTCGGAATGAATAGCTCTGCATCAGTAATGTCGAGTGTCAGCCAGGTTTCCGTTATTCCAACGATATCTGGCTGTAGTGCCAAGACATGATGGCTTACTTCGTCAAATTTGTTCCTCAAACTCCGCGCGTTGAAACAGAGCACTTCGAAATACTTTAATGGAGAGCAGTTGGATGCTCGATCAGTATGGGCCTCCAGCGAACTTTGGATGGCCTCTTTACTACGCGAAAATCCACAATACGAAGGTCCTTCTCACCCTCCGATAATCTTTTCTTAAGCTCCATCGTAGCAGTCTTCATCTTGATTCTATCGTCAGGCGACAAATCTCGTAATATTTTATACGGTAGACCCTTCAGTCGATGAACGCGCTTTAGGATCTTTTGGGCCTGATCGTCGGAAGCCAGTACTGTTTTCAGAACCCTGGGCTTTTCACACTCCAGATTTCTGCGTCCAAGTCGGAACGCTGATACAATTGTGATACCAGCCTCCCCTTGGTCAACCATTTTCCCGAAAACTGATTGAAGAAACTGGCTATCCTGTTGAATTCTGGCAGCAGATGTTTCTCCATCTGGTTCCGGTGCATTCACAATAATGAGGCAGCATTTGCGTGCGTCTGGTGAACTGTCAGCTTTACTGCTCGGAAGTGAGATCTTACTCTCCTTCACCACATTCCTAGAAAACTGTTGTGGTAATCGGCATTCCAATTTGTCGACTCTGTTCGAAATATTGGACCAGGTTGCAGTATCGGCATCTGTATTTATGGCGGCTACAGAGGCATATGTGGCGTTAGCATTTGGGTCTAATTCATTAGACGTGACCACATGATCCGCAATATCTGAAGAGACAGATTCCACTTGCACGTTCGATGGCAGTGCAACAACCTTATTTCTTCTAGTTTTTGATCGGCGTCCGGATGGCACAGCTTTGCTCTTTTTCGGTGTGCTACCGAGTGGAGGCGTTTTGCTATCAGCCGGAACACTTGTGCCTTGTACATCATTAACCAGCATGGACCCACTTACAGGTAGATCTTCCTTATTTGGTAAATGAGAGGACTGCAAGGCTTCCAGACGAGGGATGCACGCTTCACAGATAAAATGAAGGTACGGCTCATGGTAGGTCCTCAACGCCTGATAAGTGGAGTCCTCCATTTTACAGCATCGGGTGTGAATCCAGCAGCTGCATATTGAACATTGCATGGCTTTGGATGAGGAAATAACTTTCTTGGCGCACTTGAAGCACGGCGAAGAAGTCATTGTAACGTAGCCTGCAGTGAATCGTTAATGGAGCAGATTGCGAAAACAATTTACCAGGTTTCACGGGGAATACTTCTCAGTAAATCCCCAGACACGTATATGGTTTCTAATAAAAATTTCAATTGAATCAGAGAAGGAATCTGATTCGATATTCAGCCACAAGACTTGTAATGCAAGATACTTGGAACCTCAGAAATTCACTCCACGCGCGACCTTGAACTGAAGTGGTTTTTAAATTCTCAAGGTCAGTATCATTATCAGCATCACAGGGCGATAGTTTAAACGAGTGCCCAGATTCTTTCGGAGGTGTGCTTAAAAAGACCCGCCACTACCAGGATTTATTTGTAAAAAGCACAGTCGTGTGTACCTGTGAATGAAATATGAGAAAGGTCTCATCACCGAAAGGTTCAGTTCAGTTGGCACGGGACTGTAAATTGCTGATAAGCCAATCGAGCTTCCAGAATTTCTGTCGGTAGAAAGCTCCAAAGGAGCGCCCGCCACTGCCAAAGTTGGTTTATTCTTGTCTGGTATCCTCGTCGTGCGTGTTGTATGTCCAATCGATTAAAAAGACGATGGATATCAGTTAATTTCGACAAAAACGAAAACTTTTGGTAAAGAAACTTTTTTCGTGTTTCTTCTTCTTCGTGATAGACGAGAGATGGTCAAGCCCTTGCAAGCCGCATCTCTCTATATCAGCTACATAGTCCAGGAGAACCTCAGTTGAAGAAATCCTGTCCAGTGTTGTACAGCTTCGCCGTGTTTACAGCAGTACCTTATCTACTAGTTGCTTGAATTGGTTTTCAGATATTGCTGAAAGAACCTCTTCTGGAAGCGCATTCGAAAAGTTAACAATTCTTGTCGAGAGCGTGAATCCCTGCGTTGTGCGTAGTGTCCTTCGCCTTTGAAGATTTAGAGCATGGCCACGGGTTCTTGACTCCGTCACGAGAGGGAAAAACTCGCGCAGCTCGTCACCATAAGCTCCCAGTAATATGCGACGAATTAGCAGCAGGTCGTAGCGCACACGCCGAATTTTGAGCGACAGTAATTAGAAAGGGATTTAATCCTAAGTATAATGCGCCGGAAATAGCACCTGCCACCGTTCGTTCAGCCCATGTTTGAACGCATTTTCTTGAATCTGCCGAAACTTTCTGCGAGGAGTGAGTTCCACGCGTTCACTACACTGATGCGAAAGAAGTGCGTTCTGGATTTCAGCCTGGTGTGCTGTTAACTTAGCTTGAGTGTGCCCTCGCTTACCAACCAGAGGAAAGAACCGAAAGAAGTCATCAAATTCGAGACCGCTTAATCCTTTCACAAATTTAATTGTCTCTATAAGATCCCCTTAAGCTGCCTCCTCATAAACGAGAAAAGTCCTAATGGTGAGAGACGATTTTCAAATTTAGTGCGTGCCAACCCTTCGTTCATGCAAGTGGCCAGCTTGTGTACCTTTACTTTATCCGTCTGGTAATACGGCCTACAAGCCTGAATACAATATTCTAGACGTGTCCTTACTATTGCCTTGTAGAGGGGTTACAGCACAGCTACATACAGATATTCTGCATGTAGGGGCTGAACGTAGTCGAAAAGTTCTCTCCTGGCGCTTTGAGCAACAGCAACACATTAGTCGGCCAACTTGAATTTTTCGGGGACTATGATTCACAAGTCCGTGTGGGCTGAGGGCGTAGAGACAATTATGGTGCCTGCCAGTTTAGAAAGCAAGTGACTCATCTCTAGTTTAAGGGGAAGGTCACAGTTTACCGTCCATTTCGTCACAGCTTCTACGCCATTTAAGGTTCTAAATGTTGTCAAGGTTCTAAAAGTTGTCATAGCCGAAGGTGGCAGTGGTATAAGCTCCCACTGTTTATAAAATGCTCCCATAAGGCGCGCGTCTCAAATAGCCTCTGACAACGAATTCCAGCTTCTGGCCTGCACGCGTGGCTCCCTGAGCCCGGCGGAACTGCTTCCACCAACAGGAAAAGGGGCGAGGGCGAGTGACTGGCGCCTGAAAACCAGTTTGCTTCGGGCAGATGTAGCTCGTTAGCCTGGGAGGGCATTTCATCTAAAGGAAGGAAAACCCTGATTTTAAACGTCCGCTGCCTTGCGGGAAAGGCTTCAGGAGAAAACCCTGAGGAAAAATCTGGAACGGTTAGTTGGTGCACACCATCTCTTTCTGGTAGCTCCCTGCTGCCTTGCAGGTCGCTCTTGGTATCAGTATCACAGGGCGATAGTCGACCAAGTCGAAACGAGTGCCCATATTTTTTTGGAGGTGTGCTTGAAAACACCCGCCACTACCAGGATTGATTCGTAAGTAACACAGGCGTGTGTAACTGTGAATGGAAGATGGGAGAGGTCTCAAAGGCCAGAGAAGCTGACTCGAACAAACGCCGAGTGGTCCTGGGGACGCCGCTTTGTACCCAAATTCTCAAGACTTTAAAAAAAAGCCGACTTATCCTCCAGGATTAGATAGTCGCACAAGGTAAAGTAGTAAAGTACTTTATTACTTGACAATCAGGAGCTTGAAATTATAGATCGTTTTACGTATCTCAGTATTTGTATCAATAATTCTGGATCGTTAGATGACGAGGTCTCGGCACGCATTTCTAAAGCGCCCGTAGCATTCCGAAACCGATGTCACCTCTGGCGTCATAAAGGACTGTCTCTGTTAGTCAAGGGTAGAGTCTATAAAGCGACAGTTCGACGTAGACCAGGCGTAAAGTAAATCCAAATCGGACTGTAAGTAGTTAATTTCGGTAGGGCAGGAAATCTCGATCCTTATTTCGATGTCATCAGCGAACATGAGGAGTGGTAATTTTATTCTTTTACCTATGTAATTTACGGGTAATAGAAATACATATGTGCCAAGAACCGATTCTATTGGTTCACATTTAATTGGGAAGGATTGGGAAAGTGTCTTGCTGCTCGTACACGTAAATAGAATTCTGGAGCGAAAGAATCCTGCTATCTAATGCCGCTAAAAGTTGGATGCCGATTCTAAGAGCGTGCAGATTGTAAAGAAGTATTATGTGGCGAACGCTCTCATAGGCTTTGATAAGTTCTAACTAGATGAGGTCCGCCCCGTAAACAGCGTTAACTCATTTGCTCCAACTGTGTCTTGCCAGTTGGAAGTGCACGAATGGCCATGATGAAATATATGTTGTTCGACAGCAATGCGGCCAGATATTTTTTGAATTCAATATATTTTCAGCAATAACTGAATCCACTATTTTGGACAGTGCATGAGTAATTGCGACTGGACGGTGATTTCCTTGGTCAACACGGTTTCCTCCTCTAAACATTGGTGTTTTGCTTCCTTTTTCTAGCTGCCAAGCACTTCATCATTGTCTAATAAGCGCTGGAAATACAAGCCAAATGGTTTACAAAGGAAAAAGCGCATTGAGTGTGATGTGATCAATTTTTGCAGCCGAATTCGTACGAAGTAGCATCAGCTTTTTTCGCGCGCGGTCAGCAGTAAATGTAATGGAAGAAATATGGAAAGGGAAAAGGGGCATTTAAAAATGGGTAACGGTTGTGACCAATTCCTGGAAATCTGCATGCAATGCACCACATCTTTCACACTCGTCGTCGGGCCATTATCAGTTCGGAATTTTGGAATACCATTGCTAACCCTACTTCGGTGTAGGCAACCGGGTAGTATCATGCCTACGTTCAACGATGACGATGATGACAATGCTTTGTCCCCCCCCTTCTCGCTTTGTACATATCATTGTTTATGTTGAACGGCACCATATCTGTATCAGATTGTGCAAATATAATAATATAATAAACCTGTTATTGATCATGTGTACAGTTTTATAACAACTTCTAATTACACGCTAACTTGTTTGCAAGTCAAGTCTTGTTATTAAGCTTTTCTTGGCGTAACCGTCTATTACAATAATTACGCAGCTGCCGGTAGCACTCCCAGCCAGATGTCAATGGACTCATTTTGAAATGATTCCATGCCACGTTTCTATAACGCATCCATTTCGGAGTTCTACTATGGGAAAAAGAATTCCGACGTTTCGGTTTAAACGGTTTAACCGCGAAAAAGTGGCTCAAAAGTAGGTGCCACCTTGTTACAAACTCAGACCAGGTCGCTGTAGGAGTGGTTCCAAAGGTTGTCACAGCCGGGGGTGGTAGTAGGAATGAGCCGCCTACTATCTATAAAATGCTCCCACGTGGCGTGCGTCTCAAATAGCCTCTGACAACCAAGTCCAACTCCTGGCCTGCACGAGCGGCTTTCACAAGCCCGGCGGAACTGCTCTTACTGACAGGAGAAGGGGCGAAGGCGGGTGACTGGCGCCTTAAAACCAGTTAGCTCCGGGCAGATGGAGCTCGTCAGCTACTGGCAATCCATCTAGGGGAAGGAAAACCCTGACTCCAAACCCCCATTGCCTTGTGGGTTACCCGATTGCGGGAAAGGCTTCGGGAGAAAAACCCGAGGAAAAATCCGGAGAGAAGCCCCGTAGGTAGATAACTGGCGCACAGCGCGTTTATCTGCCAGCTCCCTGCTGCCTTGTAGGTTGCACTTGGCTGTGCAAAGGCTAGAGAGGTGCACTCGAACAAACACCAAGTGGTGCTGGGGACATCACTTGTACACTATCCCCAAGAAACTTCATGACGATGTCTCAACGTATATCTCAGCTCTCTGCTACGGCGTTCCCGAGACGCGACGCGCCCTTGGCTCTCCCAGCGGCTAGGGAGAAAAGTAAGCTAGCTGGGGCCATAAATATCCGTAAGGTCTTTTATTTGGGATGTTGGAACGTACGGACACTGCGTGACGTTGGTAGTCAAGCAATCACGATGCGCTCTTTATTAGACTACCAAGTAGATGTTGCTTGTCTTTCTGAGGTCCGCCTTCCCGGACACGGATCCAAATCGATCAAGGTCCCCGGAGTCGATCGTAATTATTGGCTTTTTTATAGTGGGCCCGAGGATGGATCTGGTCAGCATGGAGTAGCGATAGCACTCAGCGACCATGCTAAACAAGCACTCATGTCATGGATGCCTGTATCCCCGATGTGTGCTGTTTGTCGGAAACACGCATGCATAACTCTAGCTCAGTTACACGATTGTCTAACCCTTCTAACTTACGTAAGTCACACTATCTACGTTTGTCCACTGATGACGATGCCATGGTATCTGGTCAAGCTGGTGTCGGAATCGTCGTGAGTGAGCGAGCTGAGGTCGCACTGTTAGACTGGATCCCAGTCGACAGTCGCCTTTGTGCAGTAAGACTACAGGGTTCGTGCAAAAAAGGCCGATTTCGCAACCAATCCCGCGACCTGTTTGTGGTTGCTGCCTATGCACCGACTAACTGTAGCTCTGAACGTGACAAGGATGAGCTTTATGGAAGATTACAAGAACTCATTAGACTTGCATCGAGGAGTGACATCGTTGTCCTAGCTGGAGACATGAATGCACGTGTTGGCCGTCTATCCTTAAACGAGAATTTCGTGGGTGGACGATTTGGTCTCGATTGTCATCGTAATGACAACGGCGAAAGATTGCTTAACTTGTGCTCAGAGCACAGACTGTACCTTGCCAGCACTAACTTCCGCCATTCGAAGCGCCACTGCTCCACTTGGAGATCTCCATCGGCGGCCTTGTTCACGCAAATTGAACATATTGCTATCAGCTACTCCTGGCGAGGGAGTGTGCAAGATTGCCGCTCCTACTGGGGCACCTGTCTAGAGTCCGATCATGCGTTAGTCTGTGCTAAGCTCTCGATGCGTTTTGGTGGGAAACGTATAAATGTTGCGAGGCAGTTGAATGTTGCTAGGCTTAACGATCTCCCGGTTCTCCGAGGGTTTCAGGCCAATTTGAGTCTGCATCTGTCTACAGTTCCCAAAAATAGTATCGATGACCAATGGAGTGGGATTCAAACCTCCTTGGAAACAGCCGCGTTGGATAGTTGTGGGTTGACTTCCCGTGTAGCTCAGCACTGGGTTTCTGCGAATTCTCTCCAATTAATTGACCAACGTCGGTTGCTTTCTGCTGATAGCATACATGATGCGTCACGAAGGCTTATTAAACGTAAACTGGTTGCCAGTTTGAGAACCGACAGGGAAAGTTGGTGGAGTTCTAAGGCGACGGAAATGGAATCTGCGGCAGCTGTAGGCAATTTCAGAAAATTGTTCCAACTCATCAGAACAACTGGAAGCGGGCGACCAGGCATCAGTGAGTTGATACGTGAAGCAGATGGTTGGCCAGTTTTTAACATGCACAGACGCATGGAGCGATGGGCAGAACATTTTGAAGCACAGTTTAACTGGCCTTCTGCACCCACTGATATCGAGAATACGGAACACTGTACCCCATGGTCGATTTCTCTTGAGGCTCCGACTCAATCAGAGATTTACAGTGTAGTCCGGAGCCTTAAGCGCCATCGGGCATCAGGTGCCGATGCTTTGCTTCCGTCATTGTTCAAAGATGGCGGTTTCGCTTTAGTTCGCGAACTTCAAACGCTGTTCGCCAACATATGGGCTGAGGAACGCGTTCCGATCCCTTGGAGAGAATCAATAATTGCTCCTATTTTCAAAAAAGGACGGCGCGATTCCTGTGAAAATCATCGGGGTATCAGTCTCATTTCAGTAGCTCCTAAAATACTGGCGTCCATTCTGCTTCACCGATTGAGTACCAAACGGGAAGAGCAAATCCGTGAGGAGCAAACTGGGTTTCGTGCCGGCCGAGGGTGCATAGCTCAAATTTTCACACTCCGTCAGTTACTGGAGCAACGCCACACTTTTCGTAAACCAACTATCGTGGTATTCCTTGACATCCGAGCGGCATTCGATTCAATCGATCGTGAAAGTCTTTGGAACTGTCTACTGAGACATGAAGTGCCCGAGAAGTATGTTTGGATCTTGAAAGCATTATATTGCCAAACTTCGGGCAGGGTTCGAGCGTACGGACAATTGTCGTCCTCGTTCAATATCTCCCGCGGGGTGCGGCAGGGCTGCCCTATCTCGCCGTTCCTTTTTAACTTCGCGATCGACGATGTCCTGAGAAAAGCTTTAGCTGGCCTGGTGGGCACAGGTGTTGAACTTCTGGCGGGTGAGCGAGCGACCGATCTAGAGTATGCCGATGACATCGCACTTCTGGGAGATGACCCTCATATAATGCAACAAGCCCTGGACCGCCTGGCACTTGAAGCTTTAAGGTATGGCATGTGCTTTGCGCCTAACAAGTGTAAAACACTTACCCAGGATTGGAGCGGCTCTCTTCCAAACCTAACTGTGTGCGATGTCAATCTTGAATTGGTCGACAGCTTTGTTTACCTCGGCAGTTGTATCTCCGCTGGCGGTTGTGTCGAGGACGAGATCTCACATCGTGTTCGCAAAGCGGGTGCAGCGTTTGCTAACCTTCGCCACCTGTGGCGTCGACGCGATGTTTCACTCCATACTAAAGGCCGAGTGTACAACGCAGTGGTGCGTGCTACACTCCTTTTTGGCTGCGGAACCTGGTCTATCCGAGCGGAAGATGTCCGTCGGCTTTCTGTTTTTGATACCCGTTGCCTGCGTAGAATTGCTCGCATTCGGTGGCAGCATCGTGTTACAAATATAGATGTCTGCAAGAGGGTGTTAGGACCAGGTGGCTACGGACTGAGAGAAATGCTGATGCTTGCTCGCTTGCGATGGTTGGGACATGTATTAAGAATGCCTACTCACCGTTTACCGTACCGCGCCTTATTCGCAGAGCCTGACAGAAGCTGGGAGAAAAGATCGGGTGGCCAGTCCATGACGTGGCGCGTTGGGATGAAGAAACTCACCGTAGCGATAGGCTCAGTTGGGCGTATTCGTTTGCCTGGGTGGGGTCCAAAAGCTCCACCTAATAGTTGGCTGGAAACCTTACGCGATATGGCTACAAACCGAAGTGAGTGGCGCCAGTGTATTTTATTATGTGTGTCATAAATTTTTATTCGGTATTATTTTACATAAAAAAACAAAAAACAAAACAAAAAACCCAAAAAATCGCATGCAGTGAAACTACAAAAACAAGCTGCTTTTTTGTGCATTTGCTTTTGCGTATTCCGCTTGCCTGCTTTCCCTTTTCCACGCGCTTGCTTATCTGCTTTTCCTGCTTCATATTGCTTGGCACTTTGTCCGGCTCCAGACTTGTGC
>JACCGJ010024722.1:8882-49236 GCA_013407085.1 Atriophallophorus winterbourni
TTTTCCTGACATTTTAGTGATCAGCAGATCGGATCAATTATTTCGTCACTCAGGTTGAACGTTCTATTGCTCGTCGAGAGCCAATCAAATTCGAGATGGCAAAGAAGTGGTGTTATCCTGCAAAATTATTGGTTTTTCAGTTTCTTTTCATGCCATTGGGTAAAAATTAATCTAACTTTCAATGTGTCTGTGAGTTTATTCACGATTACTGGGAATTCACTACGAGTATCCTGCGAATTATTTGATTTGTCAATCTGCATTGTTGTCGGTTTCTCGCTTATAAAATCAGCTATTCACATTGCGCGTATTTAACATTCATCTGCAGTTCAAAATAAGATTATGCTGCTTTGGAGTCTGATTTTCATCAGTGTGATTTGCACAACAGTTGGAGAATCGAATGCGATGCCAGAACGAACGGATATGTACCAAGATCATTCGCAAAATAGAGGTACGGATCAAGATTACTCAGAAATTGAAGGCTCAATATATGAAGTTTATCCCGATCGATCTGAAGATTCTCATCACATGGACTTGGAAAATGTCAAGTGTTCGAATTACCACCTGCCGCCGAAAATGATGTTCGACTTCATTAAACCTTGCATACGTTTTGTCAAACAGTGGGATGCAGAACGATGGCGGAAACGGGATCAGCTTTAGACATGTCAATGATCATTATTATCATTATTGTTAGTTTAAAAATATATTTTGGTTGACATAAATTTTGCTGTGTTCTTTCACAAGAGAGACGTTTTCAGAGGCAAGCGGGTGATAGTTGATGTTGTACTATGAATAGAGCTTATCCATAAGGTCATATGAAATCAAAATTCAGAATCAGGTTGGACGTATCGGCGATTTCGTAAGTGCACATGGAAAATAGCACCCCCACTATAAAATCCTACTTTTTCAATGTTACTGCAAGTTCGGTTATAACGATTACCATGTGCTGCGGTTGCAAAAATTTTATCTGCTCTTGTGACTCAATTTCGCGATTTGTTTCGTTCTAAATCGAGATGAACACAGCGATACGGTTTCCTAATGTATTAGCTTGCCTAGTGTGAACCAATCTTTATGTTGCAACATTTCATTGCATAATTTTGTCAACTTGAGTTCTTTTTTTACTTATCGTTATATGTGTTTCCTTTTCCAACAAATTTAGCTTGGACTGCGATAGGACTCATTTGAAACACTTTAGAAATCTTCAATAATATCTTGTATTATATAGATTATCCGACTTATCTAGGAAAGGCAATTTAAAGTCTGTAACAATTTCAATCCACTAAGACTGAACAACATGCTGCTATAAAAATCCAGGCGCTCGAATGTTCACAAACTTGCACTCGGCGCGGCCACGAAGAAATTTAAAAAAAGGAATTCTACACAATGTACATATATTTATTTACAACCAACTTAACTTTATGCACATTTGGATGACCCAAACAACTTTGGCCAAACCAAATTATGACCGAAGCTATTTGCCGCGTTAGATAGCTATTACGATTTTCGGCGAAAAGTTATTAACACACATCCTTCCTTGTTGTGTAGAGAGGACAATTGAAAGTGATTCGCATGGGTGACGAGGGCTAAGGTTTCGAGTGACCTGGAACCGTTGTAAGTAACATTCAATTGCTTCAGGTAACAACACTGAGTTCACATAGGGTGAGTTGCAATCTCACGAAAGCTTTATACCTAGGAAGTTTGCGACTGAATCAGGATGTAAATTCCGGTTATCATAACGGCAAGAATGACCAGCGCCAAGAGGACAGTAACGAAGCTTTATCATGACTCCTGAATAAGCCAACCCGTAAAATTGTCATCGACGGATTTATATGGAAACCTGTGAGGAGCATGAACAGTTAACTCATCTAACTTAGAACAACATGTTCACAAGCACGTGAGCAAGAGGTCGTACGTTGATGAACTGCCAATTCGTACTAAGCTAAAAGCATTTACACTTAGATCCTCATTTGCCTGTGTTTCCAACCCTCACATTCCAACACTGCTTGTGAGCTGTTCGCGCCCATCAGGTTGGGATTACACGATAAAGAACAATATGTCTTGAAACCACTGAAAAAGTTAAACATTTCGAGCTTGCAGCCCACTTTTAGGTAAAAATGACCGGGTTGGTATATTGAATTAGTCAAATAGGTCGAACAAGATACATGGTGCGGTTGACAAATTGTCACCTAACATCCTAGTTCAATTCATAATTTTGTGATGAATCGATTGTCAGTGCAGAAAATTCATGTATGTGAATAATGCTAGTTTCTTGATGTTGAATATAATAAAGTTAAAGAATAGTTTTGGTAACGTTTCGTTTCCGACACAGAAGCTTCGCGGGATCAATTATGTCGGTGGCAAACGTGTTCAGGTTTGAAATGCAAATACCCGACTGAGGTAGACAGGTGAAAACAAAATACATTGACACACTTACCTTCATGCGACTGAATCCCTTAGTGTTTTTCCGGTGTACAGGTGCTAACAAAGTCTGTTGGCCGACTATTTGCGTAATCCGTATGCACGCACCTTAATCCATTTAGGCTGAATGTTGTATAATAACCGAATTGATTTGTTGGTGAAGTTGCACACAATGTCCACTCGTCAGGGATCCCACTCGCTTGAGCCACGTCGGCATTAGCCGTTGTGCAATGTAATCCTCACCCGCTGCAAAACCGAACGCCAGAATTTGGAGAAATTCGCCTCATCTACTTTGTTGACTGATTTTACTCAATCTTTTGTTATTCAAAGTACTTCAGCATGGCGTTTTCCTTCTAAGAGCGCATACCCCATGTGACCACATCCGCTTTATTAAGTTACACGTTGTGACCCGTTTTGGGAATAGCATATTCCAAATGTGGGGTATTTCAATTCAAGGGGTGTAATGAGCCAATAAAATCGCTGTTATCACGCTTATTGGACCAATCCGAAGATTGCATGTTACCGGGGCGCAGTTACAGATCTCAATTGGTCCAATGAGAATTTAGCCAATAGAAATCAAGTGTTGTGCGTTGCTGCAAATATTTCGTTGATGGAATTATTTCGTAGATCATTTTCGGTTAAACTGGACTTACTTTGACTTTTACACGCAAGAATGGAAACAGGGTATTATTAAACATATGTTTAAGAGTGGGGACCCTAGTAGTCCCGCAAATTACAGGCCGGTCACATTGACTTATGTGATCGGTAAAATTTTAGAGAAGCTGATCAAAAGGAAAATAGAGCACTTTCTTTTGGAGTGTGGGCGTTGGTGTCAACAACAACATGGATTCACCAAACATCGCTCATGCGTAAGTAATCTGCTCCTGGCGCGAGAATGTTGGTGTGCTTTGACTGATTCTAGTCAAGCGGTCAATGTCATTTTTATCGACTTCAGTAAGGCGTTCGACCGCGTGCCCCACCGCCGATTGCTCGTCAAGCTGGAGGGTTTGGGGATTCGAGGTTGTCTACTAAAATGGATCGAGGCATTCATCTCAGGGCGGTCAAACCGTGTAGAGGTGAATGGAGTTTTGTCTTCGGAGATGATTGCAGGCTCCGGAGTGCCGCAGGGATCTGTCCTTGGCCCATTGTTTTTCAAAATGTTCGTGAATGATATTCCGGACGCGGTAGCGATCGATTCTTTTATTCGCGGATGATCTAAAACTGTGGGCCTCTGTCAGTTCCTGCGATGGCCACAAACAACTACAACAAGCAGTTAATGACTTAGTCAATTGAACACATCGCTGGTCACTGCCTATCAATGAGGACAAGACAGTAATCATGCGCATAAACTCAGATGACACTGGTGGTGAATACTTTATTGAAGGTAAGCCTATTAGAGCGGCGACGGTCGAGAAAGATTTAGGGATTCCGGTTATGGATTCCTTGAAGTCGAAGGCTGACACTTGTCGGAGGATAGGCAGCGCTACCAGGATGCTCTGGGCGATTCGGCGTTCATTTGCGTCCATTACCCCGCAAATGTTCGAGACACTTTTCTCTGCGTACATTCGTCCGCTGTTGGAATATGGGCTACCTGTTGCATTCCCTCAGTCTAAAGTCGAATGCGACTCCTTGGAGAGGGTACAAAGGAGGGGCACTAAGATGGTTTGTGGAATGCGCCAACTCGCGTACGAGGATGGGAGGAGCTTACTGAAACTCTACCCCCTAGAACTTCGAAGGGAAAGATTTGACCTGCTCCTGACACGCCGTATTCTTCTCGGTCAATATGGAGACGAGTTCCTCCAGTACTTCCGATTAGTAGGCGAGTCGAGGACTCGAGGACATGACTTTAAGTTGCAGAAGTCTAGAAGGCTGAAGCTGAGTAATGCGAGCACGCTATCCACGCGGGTGGTAAACACTTAGAACTCAATACCTAAAGGGCTCCTTTCTCTAACATCTGAACAGCTATTCAAAAGCGCGTTGGATCGGCATTTGTTGAGACGGATGGACTTGATCCCCGGAGTGATAGAGTGGTGTTCCTCTACTCTCAGGGTTTACCTTGTCAGCAGAAATCACCCATGTTTATTACTGTGATGAAGCTTAAACGGGATTTTATCCCTTCTGCTTTCGATTCAGAAGAAGAAGAAGCTCCACGGGTAGATCATCCGGCTTCATTGATGTCTCGAAACAAACCAGTCGATCCTAGGCAAGATAATTGCACTATCGTTTCCACTGTGTACGCCGTAGTCGGTACGCAGTCCACTAGCGTCTACATCCTTCTGCACATTGGCAAACAGGTCTTAACTTGTCTCCGACGCCGAATAGTAGCGGATGTACGGTCGAGAACAAGGTTTGTGAGGGCCGAGTGTGTTTCACTGAGGAGTGCAGTCTTCGCCGTTGAATGTGAACGAGAAGTGGAGGTATTTTGTTGCATCGCGCTCGAACGGCAGTGTTAGAGAGTCAGTCAGTATATCGTACGCCCAAGATTTGCCGATGGTCGAAAACTTCTAAAGATCGTATATCTTGTGCCCTCAGTGACAACCTCCCGCATTCAGAAAGCAGTAAAGTGTGAATCGCTGCTTGATAAACACACGTTTTAGTTTTGAGGCTGATCCAGTGCCTGTGGAAAAGAGTGCCTTTTAACTTCAAAAACGCATTGCGCGCACAATCGACCCATATTTTCACTCTAACTTTTGCCTGACCATTGAGTAACATACTTGAATAGAAGAAGACTGGAACATGCACGATCAGAAAGCCCTGAACGTTCAGTTGCTGGGTCAAAGTGGAGCATATATGTAAAGCTCGACCGTGTGTGTGAACACTGCACATTTTCTCATTTAGTTGTAAGTGTTGATATTGATGGTTTTAATCAACAAATCCACAATATAGGCTTTTTAGCGCGTTTTTTTTGTTTTCGCTTGCTTGAGACATTTGCTTGTGGAATTCGTCTTTTGCCGAGAGTTGCATTGTGGAATTCGCAGAAACTCGTGTGAATTCCGATAAAAGACGAAACTGGATACACATCGGCAAAACGTGCATTGTATTTCTTATGGTATACTTCTTTAGATTTCTGCGGTCAAATCTCTCTGTGTGGTGGAACTGACGAGAAGACTCGCAGCCTGTTGAAGTTGTTGACCTCTTTCCTAATCCACGGTTGACCTCGGGCTTAAATTGTAACGCAATCGACAGGAAACGCGGGAAGTGATTAATTTGGGATCGCGTATCCTTGAGGTATGACTCAACAAGGTAAATGAGTTTGGGGAGGAGCGGGATTCGACCTCGGGTCGCCTGACATAATTATCGCCCGCTAGAATTTCACTTATATCGCTGTATGCAAATGAAACTGAACATAGATACCTTTATCAGGATAAAGGAAAACGGCGTCACCGACGAACCAATTGAGAAAGTGTCCCAAGTTTAGAATACAGACATCAGCATTTACCATGAAAATACTCGCTGTAGCTGAAACCGTTGGTAGAACTAACAGTTTATTTCGTTATCGAAAAAGTCAGCTGTATTACATTGGAAGAACAGAAAATGGTTGAATACCAGATTGTATGAATACCATTCAGTCAATTCACACCCACCAAGAGGGACATCAAGCAAAACTGGAATGGATCCAACGTCATTGCCAGGAGACGCACGTGCCAAATACGAGAAATTCTGGAAACTTGGCACTCCACACCGTAGCCATTAAATCAACGCTTTCAGTCCAGAGACCTGTTAGTACCAAAGAGAAATCGAATTTTAAGCCGCACTACCTTGTGAAGAACCAACGCATATGAGTCAACTCGAACGATTACTGCATAAAAATTAGAGGACGAAGTGTCCTATCGTTACAATGACACCTCGACGAAAACCTAACGTACCTATTAGACATTCGACATCAGTGATGAATGTTATCACTAAAAACCACATATAATAACAACCAACTCCTAGTTTCGAGGATAATACGGTTTCAAAGTGATAAAATAATATTTTATGCTAATGTGGCTGTAGATTTAAAATGTAATAGAATCAAATAAGGACTTATTCTGACAATGCGATCCAAAGAAAAACCATCACGTTCACTTTAGCGCTTTTAGGCAGATGTTCAGAACGTTCTAATGGAGAGATAAAACGGAATGCCTCAATGACATTTTCTTCTACCAATGATGCATGTTCTACATCGTCCTACGGCCGCCTTTGACGCATGTTGAATCTGGCGGCCGTAATCCAGCATGCTACCTAGATGGTCTGTAACAGATATTTACGGGAAAAGTATCGTTTAATGTCGGATTTGGATACGAAAATACCTCTACAACCAACGCATCAGGGTTCGCGTGGATAGCCTACTCTTCAATCACAATCGAGGGCAAACCCTAGTTCTGTTCAACGTTAACGAACTTCACAAATTGCATGATGACACGATAGTTTTGTTTGCCGACGACAAGAAAGCGATTCAACTGAATCAAGGATCGTTCTCTAACGTAGATCGACTTGAATGCATCGCATGACTGGTCGATCGACCACAAGTTTCCATTTAAATTTCGCAAGTCCAAAGTGAAACATACCGACGGTGATTCCGGGATTCGTTATCCCCACAACACACAGCTATCCAAATGCACACACCGGAGTATGAAGAATAGTCTAAAATTTAAAGCTGCATACAAGCCAGCCCTGGTCCGTTAAGTGTGCTACAGCAGATATTTGAACATTTCACCGACAAATGGTTTGATCGGAACAAAACTACTCGATTCTGGGCTTCACGGCTCCAAAAAGCATATCTCGCTCATTAATCGTCGTTTTTATTACCTAGCGTCTAAACTTGTTGGCGGTCTACATGCATACGCAGAAACATTGATGATTGTGCCTGAGCACTCTGACGAAAAATTCCAAACAACATTCTTAGACTTATTTCCCGCCCACTATAAAATCAATTCCGTTTTCTAGCTACCTACAAAGTAGATCGTACTTATGAGCTGGATATCCCACATTTTTAAACGGAACTGCTGCTTCTACCTGTCTGTATTTTAAAGTTGCCAGTTTAGTCTTTCTACGCCGAATAAAAGCGGTCCATTCGCGAATAAGGTTGATCCTGGGAGCGAGCAAACATCTCTGCATTGTCGGCAAACAGCAGACCACAAATGAGCACATCTCGTACTTAGGTTTGTGTTCTCAAGCGGTTCAGGCTGAAAAACTTTCCGGCACATCGTGTGCGTAAGTAAAAATCTTCTATCCTCGCCTCAAAAGCGAAAAGAGCAAAGAAAGTGCCGAACATCGTAGGAGCAAGATCATGCCCTTTTTTGACGCCTCTGCAAAATGTAACCGTTAAATTGGACTGAACCCTTAACGCCAGAGTGAAAAGACAACAAGCTTAAACCGTCTTGGTGGGCAGCCTACAAGATCGAGTAGTTTGCACAACCTCTCTGCTAACCTCATCGAATGCCTTCGTCAAATAAATAAAACAATGTACAGGCATAGGCTGTTCCCGACACTTTACTTAAAGTTGCCCGAAAGAGATCATGTTTACGGTTGGCTTTGTCTGGTAGAAGTCATAGAGATTCGGTGTAAACTTGCCAATTACTTAAGAAAAAATTGCAGGCTACATTTAGAAAAGATTCCTTGCTAATTACTGCAGTCGTCGCTATCACCCTTATCCTTAAATATCGTGATGTTCGCTCGCATCTCTTGTGGGGCACTCCTCATGCTAGCACTTAGGAAGTAATAATTGAAGTGATTGCATTAAAGCTGTTCCGCTGTATTTAATGAGCTCTGGCGGCATTCAATTGCCAGCAGGAACCTTTCTACTTGCTAAGCGATCGATCGCTCTATTGAGCTCATCGAGAAGAGGAGAACCTAGATGTTCGATAATTGGCATTTTGTCGCCACATGATGACTTCATGGGAGCTGTTTAAATTGTAGTTGGACAAATGACGATCCATACAAACCATGAGAGCTACCTGTAACCGCGACTTTGAGAATACCGAGGCTAATTTTAGCACAATTTATTTGCGCATCGCCCAACAGTCTACTTGACTTCATTTCCAGCTGCTCTAAGAGACTCAAGATTTTATCTGTTGGCCTTCGTTAAGAAAATACTAACCATTGCTGGTTTAGGAGAGTAATGAGCACACAAGCATTGCTTTTGAACCAGCCAGTCGTTCCGGCTTTCCTTAAATCATACGTGGAAAGAGCGACTCGGCGTATGCAGTTTCCAGCCGATTCCCTTTTTCCAGAGACTGAATCTGGCGTTGTTATGCTGACCTCAGCTCGCTGGAATCGCACAGCAAGATGAGATTCGCGATCTTTAGACTTACAATCAATTTCGCGTGAAGAAATCTAGGATGGTAGAGCTCCGTTTTGCACAAAACCAACGAACGGGATGTGCCGCAGGCTGGCACGAACGTACAAATGCTTCGTCAATAGGGTGCTACCGTATGGATTATAGAATGAGATATTTCAAAACCGCCAACGTAAAGATTGACTATTACTTGAGCAATTCGATACTTATTCTACATTGTGGTGTGCTGGTGAAGTGAAACGGATAAACCGAACACCGAACGAGGGGTAGCAACAGTTTAACTGAGTTCCCATTGACGGAAAAAGAACCACGGCAAAAAAGAATTATATTTGCATCAACAAAATTGCGATACACATGATAAGCCGAAATCAGATAGGTGATCAAAGTATAGAACGGCGACCACTTTAATAATCCTAATGAACTTCAAAATATGTCTCCAAAGTAGTCTCGCATTATAGACGCAGTACCAAAAGACAAGACTCGAAAACATCCACTTTTGGAAGAGACAAAGGAAGTAGAGAAGGGCAAGCAAGTAGATCGGCGGGTGCCCACGATGGACTGAGCATCAAATCAGTGACACGGTCAAGAGTTTAGCCATAGAGAATTATGTACAACTATAGACAAATAAGTATATAGCCGAGTGAAATAAAAGAAAAACAGTTCCAATGTACACGATGCGAAGGGGGAATCACGAGCTACAAGAAATTACATGATCAGACAGAGTAGTTGTGTGAGAGAGAGAACGCGAGAGGGTAATTTTTACAGTGCATAAAATGGAAATCAGTTCAAAATAGAGATAGACACACGATTACTCCGACCAAGTACGCGACGGCGGCTAATCTTTACAAATACGTTTAGGATGATCAAGTCAAGGGTAGAAAAATGAAAAGAAGAAAAACAAAACCCTGGATGGCGATGATCAGAAAGCGACAAAAGATAAAGGACACACACGAGAGAGAGAGAGAGCGCGAGGAATGCGCGGGAATGGGGGAGCTCAGAGATTTCAGTCCCTCCCTGGGCAATGTTCGCTCCCGAAAGCGTCCAAATGAAGTCGGGTGTACAAATGCTCTGGGATTGCAGGGGCAGAAGAAATATGTACAAACCAACAGTGGACGCCTTTCAATGTCCAGGGAAAGGATGCTGCCATTGTGCGATGGGGGGTGAATGGTGGGAACGGGAACGTAGATGGCCATGCATTAGTAATCCGGATCTGACTGATCGGAACCCTCGAGCGAATCAGTTTCTTCTTCACTTGAGCTTCCATGGGCCTAGGAGTGTGTGACGAAAGAAAATGTAATTCGGTTGTGGAAAAACCTGGAGGCATCGGATTTTTAAATGAAAATAACACATTAAACTTATCCACAACAGCAAAGGACTAAAGAGACACGGTAAAGCATGACAACGACTGTGTACTTGAACAGACAAAGAAAAGGGACTTGGCAACTGGTAGATGATGATGGCTGATTAGGTCAACATTCCTTCTACGAAGTAGATTCAAGTCATGAGACTAAGCATACGAACAAGTGGAAACCAATCAGCATGGTTGGATACATTTGTCAGAATTTTAAAGACATCGCGTCCGACGCCACTTATTTTAAACTGATCTGACAACAAAGTTGGATCGGGAAATGAGATGAAATTTTATAGACAGCAAAATATACGTTACAGACACATGAAGGTCAACATGACAGCTGTCGTGGGCATCACGAATGAATTGATAGGGATTCGCGAGACTGCACCATTTCAGGATCAGATGTGCGAAATGAACATTCTAATATAAAAACCCAAAAAGAGAATCCCAACACAAGGGCGTGATTTACAACCCGTTTCCTAATGCTCAATGTTGAGACTGAAAAATAACACATTAGAAATCCGTAAACGTGTCGCGTGTGTGAAAATACATCCCCCATTGAAATCACACAAGACTGAGCATTCCCGCACGGGTTGTGACATGAAGGAATGAATATCGATTAGTCACGATATATAAAACATATCCAACAGTCAGAGACTGCACGTGGGCTAAGATGCGGTCAGGTTGCCCAGGTCTAGACAGATATGAGAAAAATAGAAATGGTAGTGAGACTCCAGCCTGTTTCAGCATGCAGCTCACCACCGATGGTTAATCAATCGAAGGAGTAAAGATGCGGAAAGATCTTAGGAGTCAACACCGAGGCAGACACAAAACCACGGAGCGAAGAAAAGCTTCTCATTAAGCTGCAAACTGAATGCTTGTTTGGAAGTCAAACAGACATGCAGGAACTGTGTGTCTATTTTCTCAGTAATTAAGAAGGTGATTCAGAACACATAGAAAAACAGACCGTTCAGTTAAATTGACAGTGAATCACATGTCAAACAAATAACATTTTTAAACAAGTTGCGGTTGTATGTAAGATTATTATTTAGAAAAATAATTAGCTCAAAAAGAAAATTAAGAGTAATGTACTAGACAGCGCTACAATTTGAGGGGACATAATAGAACGGATAGCAATAAAACTAGGTTATTTGAGCAAATAAATGCGTTCACATATCGGTGAATGATAATGGCTAAAAATGACGCACCGTGAATCGCCTTTTTCGTTTCCGCTTCTTGCACTTGACGGTTTTGTTCCCCGGCGTAGACGATCGAACCGCTAGACACTGACGACCGATCGGTTTGCGCCGTCGATTCGGGGCTGACTGAGCTAACATGAGGCGGGACGCCCCACCTACCTGGAGCCAAAAAGTGAACACGTCGTATTGAAGGAGACGAAGCATGATCGATTTAGCGTTGATAAATCTTTCACACGGGCAATTCGTCCACGGTTAGAAAGTGTGGACTACTGGTTCTCACCCGCTTAATCGGGCATGTGTGTGCAGTGTTCTTGACACGTTAGAAGAAATCACACTTCTTGTTAATATAATATCACATTTATGTCGAGATATTGGGTTACCGTACATCATGAATGTCAAAGCAGCTCGTGTGAAATTTCAGGATTGTGTTTCCACACTCACGCGACACTTGTCGGAGCGTCCGTTGACCATTGAAGATAATTTTCGTAAGACTAGGAACTAACATGAGATATACATAAAATTAATGAACATAGGTGTACCGGAAATCGGACACACTGACCAAGCTTTTCATAGAACCGTTTCTTTATCCTCTTATAAGTTCGTATATAATCACCGATCCATCTTTATCACATATGTATGTATGAGAGCACAAGCCTGATCCAGGCAAAGTGCCGCACAGTGAGAGACTGCACGTGGGCTACGATACTGTCAGGCTGCCCAGGCCTAGACAGACATGAGGGGGGTAGAAATGGTAGTGGGACTCCAGCGTGTACTCGCATGCAGCTCACTACCGTTGGCCAATCAATTTAGCACGGTGTTAGTTGCACGGCACCGAAGTGCTGCACGACTGCACACCCGTGCGTTGGACAAAGCTTGAACTTTGAATCGAATATTCGATGAGACTCACAAAGTCAAGCTTATTCATTCACATGAGCACACAATACACACGTCACTGTCTCAAAACGAGTAAATTTGTAGACAAATGGTTGCACGCTGTTTCGTAACAAATAGACCAGTACGGAACTTTTATAAAATATTTGTGTAATACGACACTCGTTTTGCAAGCGAAAATAGCAAATAGATAAACTAGGTTGGATGGACCACAGCCAGACTGGAATGATCGATTCCACAGCACTCGTGATTACCAAATGAGTAACGCGAACTGGCGAGAACAAGTAACACTCATCATAGCACGGCGTACACATTTTGATCAAGATTCAAACGACAATTTTCAACTGGACACTTTAACCGAACGTGACAGAAGAACACCGCTACCATGGAATCAATTCAACGGGAAAAAACAAGCTATTTGGAAAATAGCGGTTTAGCGACCAATAAGGGCACGTACATTAGAATCATCTGAGTCATTTTCATCCTCGGAAGATTTGTTATACGACTGAGGAACAAGAGTACGCGTCACCCGGCCTCGATCTAGAAAAAATAGGGGAAATGTTGATTATTTTTCAACAAAGACATGGAATCGACAGCAGCCAATGAAAGTCACGGAATGTTCCACAAACCACAGACACGTTTTAGTAACAATTCGGCAATGTCAACGAGGACGTATAACATGAAGCTTAGAAAAATCACGCAAAAAAGCCATGTGAACGTGAAAGCGAGAGAAAGACGAATCCATTCAACTCACTTTGAGAAGACACAGGATCAGTGACTCCCGTAAGACCACCAGACAAATTGGACGTATTGAGAACATCATCGCCGGTAAGTTCCTCATCTCCAGGAGGATCGATCGTCAGTATCAGCTTCCGGAAGTCCAGGTAATCATTCACAAGCGACCGCATTTCACCAGTGAAACTTTCCACCTTGGAGCTTTCCCCGGACAAGTCCAACATGGGTGGCCATTCTGCGGTCGAGAGAGATTCCTCTGTGGTGGAATGAGACGAGACCACTCGAAATAGCGATCGCAATTCGGTTGTGGCAGCCTGCAGACAGGGACCGAGGTGAAAACGAACTCCAGGCCGACGAGTAAGCGGCCGCTCCCACAATTTTGGAGAATCGGTGGGTGAATAGCGTTGCACTTTGCTGGAAAGATCACAGTGTACATGGTTCATCAGAAACGGTGACATATCACACTTAACGAGATGAAAACTCATTCTTCAATGATAACGGATTTAAGATTTCATTGTGATGAACGATGATTAAGCCGATGCATTGCTGTGCTAACAAAATGAAAACTATGAAGAAATGGAAATCGATTTTCAAATTTTTTAACAAGCACACAGATGATCAACATGAATCTGACCGTTCAGAATAATTTGTCGTTATGACAGCACCAATAAACGAGTGAGGATACGGAGACCAAAGCACAATAGGGCTTTGGAAGATGTAAAAAAAAGTTTGTAAAGCAAAAAATGAAACCAACGAAACTTACGCGTCAGTGATACTGTAAACATCTTTGAGAAACTGTTTCAAAGTCAAGAGAAGAATGCACGCGCGACTTGACCGAATGGCATCGCGCATGATCGGTAGAGCATTTTCGCGAAATGTTTCTAACCTCCGTAACAGCGCGTCAGCATCCTCCTCCTCTTCTTCCAGTGGACCAAGATCCACGTGCGGGGCACCTGGAACGAATACACAAACATTCGAATAGGGAAACGATCGAGACTCTTGAATAAAACAACCAGGTCTCCATCTTCATGTGACGTGGACAAAGAGACAAAAACCAGTGGTGGAGTGAACGTTTGGAGAATACAATCCCATTTGGGATAGAGCAAAACCCTCGGAAATTGAATGTACCAATCTTAGAGCAAGCCAAGTTCAAGGTGAAGAACGTAGTTTATGAGGAAATTTGGCATCAATTTAATCCCCCGTTCGTCTTCAGAATATTTATTAACGACAGAGGTGGCACGGCAACTTCCAACTAATAAAACTGGTAACAAAATGGTCTACTCTGGTGGACAGTGAAGGGCTTAAAAAGAATGTGAAACTTTTAGTGTTACTGAAAACGAAGCGAGGACTCACGCATATGCGGGAATCCGTATCGGACGGGCTAAAGCATTGCTTGGACAGAGAAAGGAAATCGGAAACTCTAGTGGCCGAGCGTGAAGTGAATATATTCAACAACGAAGCAGAAGCATCACAAAGACCACGTTTACGTGGAACCCGTTTGAAGGTAAACGAAAAGACGCCAAAGAAACTGTTGGCAGTGCGGTATCGAGGGGGGCATGAAGAAAATGGATCTGGGGTTCAAACAACAAGGAAGCTCAACAAAGAAACAAATAATCAGAGAGACATTGTTGATGGCCTATATTGCGCTAACAATAGATCATGGAATTCATTACACGGGATATGGAGGGATAGAATTAACCTGGAAGTAAGCAACCATGACAAAATGAAACAAGAGAAAGGGCTACGGAATAGATAGAATAGTAATCGCATAAAGAAAATAGGATGAGGTGCCGACTTTTCGTATTTGAGGGTACATACAATCAGATTTGGCAAACCAGTAGAGACGTTAGCACGACAGCTTCTTTGTGCTTTTTATCGCCACCGCAGTACTCGCCTTAATACACATAACATGAGGTAAAAGTATACAAGAAACCCCTCACAACCAGACCACAAATAAACAAAGTTATGAAACATCCTTAAGCGTAATTAACCAACACTATAAGGGATAGCGGGGACCCAACTCGAGAGACGGAGGGAGTTACACGCTGAATCACGCTGGGGTATCACGACAATTTTCTCTTATATCTGTATGGGCCTGGGCAACCTGACAGTATCTTAGCCAACATGCGGTCTATGACGGTGCGCCTCTTTGCCTGCATCAGGTTTGTAGTTTCAAACATGTGTAATCTAACGATACAAAATGAAACTTACTTTCTCGTCCTACGAGTGCAGCCGACCGCAGTTCATTCATTGTACTCATGTAGCCAGAATTCGCGCTAGAGCCAGCACACGAAACGAGAGCATTTAATTTCTGGGCAGTTGCCTGAATTTGGCCATCAAAGTGTTCAGCCGCCGCGTGATCTGATCGTACCATGGCCTCGTGCGAAGCGCGTTGATAGGATTGCAGTTCGGTCCGCAACTGTGATTCCATGTGAACCCGGTTTCGCGCCTCTGCCTCGGCTTGCGCAGCCAACGCAGCTTCCAGAGCAGCTCTAAGCTCAGGGAACAGCGCTTCCCTCACATTTTGCAACACCGCGGACCCGGACATGCTGACCACCAAGTCAATGTGATGTATTACAAATAAGGGTTCGTCTTGGCACTGGTAGGGGAAGTGCGCGAGATTGTCGGCAATGTAGATCAGCTGATTCAGGTGAATGCGCTGCGTTGTTGTCTGGGTAAAGGGAGTAACAGGTATCGAGGAGTGAATGAAAGATTACGCAGAGCAAGTAATTGAATAAGCAAGAATTTGCAAATCAATCATGAAATGGTTCAGCAAAGTTTTAAAAACATACCTGAGAATCGTCGAACAAAGCAATCAGACCATTCAGTAACGAACGTCGTTGACTACGGTTTGCCCGCACCATAGAATACAAGTTGGCATTCAGTGCATTGGGGATCTCGTTCAAAGGATCACGAGTACCTCTGATACAATCAAAAACGTGTTCAGTATGATCAGATTGGTCGGTGGCTTGTTCGGAGATACCGTCATTCATCGATAAGCCTTTCATTGCGTCTTCATGTCCCACCGAATTATCATTTTGTTCCGAGTCGGTGGTTAAAGGTTTATGCCGTGTGCTCCGGCGTACGAAATGTGAATGGTCAGATTTTCGACCATCGGGAGATGAAACAGCCCCAACAGAGGCCGATTTAGATTTTTCAGTCACCATTTGGGAAATTTCCGGGAATAAGACATATTGAAGCCGGTACGACAACCCGATACCTTGAATTGCACGCATCTGAACAAAATTAAAACAAACAAACAATGAGCTGAATTAGATTCCCGAGACAAGAGGATTTAGCTGAACGAGGTATCGAAAAAAGAAACAAACGATTGAAAATAATTTAGTTGAAATGCAGAAAAACAGTATGTATGTAAGATGTATGAAAGCAAAAGCTTGATCCAGGCAAAGTGCCACCCAGTCATAGACTGCACGTGGGCTAAGATACTGGCACGTTACCCAGGCCTAGACAGTTGAGAAAGGAAATAGAGATGATAGGGATACTCCCGCGGGTTTTAACACGGTAAGCCGTACAGCACAGAAGTACTGCACGATTGCACATCCATGCGAGAAAAACAGTAAAGCGAATCCAATAAATGTGCAAACAATAATAATGATTAGAAAATTTTCACTAGGCTCAGAGTCAGTACAAGCAGTCAAATAGTTATACAAGTAACAAAAACTTATGACAATTGATACGCCAAGCCCCAGAAAACTCAAAATTAACAATTCTGCAAAACCACAAAGTCATACTTGTATGCCACTGTTACATAGGGTTCGTACAACGAACCACGATGTTCAGACACAGAATGCAAGGGATAGGGATGTGAGCAACACATTACTTTGTAAAACCACATTCCGCATGTGCTGAACAAAAGGCGGCCATGAAAAGGGTAAGTAATAAAATAATTTATAACGATAAAATCAAGGTTGAAAGAACCTGGAGAAGCATTTTGATTAACTTTCCGACGCACGCTTCAAAATCGGATTTAACGTTTCTCGTGCAACAGAGCATGTGAAAACAACCGAAGTCTTGAAACAGATGCAAACATTAAAACCTGATAAGCCAGTGGCTGTGATCGATTGATTGTTTCACTGCATGAAAAGGTTTTGATGAGCAGCGCAAAACATATTATTAGACAGCTTTTTAAATTTCCAAAACGGTTTAAACTGCAAGATGGGCGTCAACCAACACGGGCAAACTTACGCTAAGGAAACCCGGGAATTTCTGATCGATTTCGTTCAGTTGCGCATCCGCTTTGACACGGATGTTCACGTCCAAATCTGTTTGCATCGCAATCAAATACGGGACCGTTTGGACAGGATGAATCAGGCCTTGGCGCAGAATGGTACTGACAACAGACAACGCTGTCAAGCGAACCGTGGCATACGGCGAGAAAAATGTCTCCAATGTGCCTTTCAAGTAGATCTGAGCCACAAAACTACCGGTACCCGAGGCAACATCCCCCATTTCTTTCAACGATTCTTGATGTTGTCTGGCTTTCCCTGTTAGGTGAATGGACAAATAAGGAAAATATGAACTGGTAGACAGTGGAGAATAGGTGAAAACATGACGAAATAAACAAGTGTCACAACTCACACTTAGAATCAGCATCTAGCATTCGCTTTTCTTCTTCCAAAAAGAAATTCAACAAATTTTCCAAGACGATACATTTTAATTCAAGTTGCGGATCCGAGGAAGCATGAATCTCAAGTTTCATCTCGTCTTCAGTTATCGACACACGAGGAATCTCGGTTTGGAGAAGCTTCTCGTAAAAGCTACGCAACTTATTTCCAAACAGCAGTTCGTGATGACGAGTGCATAGGAAGCCGAGACCAGCCAAAGCCTTTTTACGCATCTCAAGATCCGATTTGACTTCTTCGGTGAAAAACATCAGCAATTCGAACACCTGATCACGGACGTTATTCTGTAGGCGGTGAAAAACCAAACATCTGACTACTAACCGATTATAAGTAGATATTTTCACGATTTTAGCAACAGTCTAAATTGGCACTACCCTATAGAGTTTAAGATAGCACGGATGTGTTAATTATTATTATTAACAATTAAAAAAAGACACAAAAGAAAAAAAGGTTTGCTGGGATGTAAAATAATGAAACTTGATGGAAATCAGCGGAATAATTACCGTAAATACCCGCGTATAGGACGCACTTTTTTTCTTCATAAGTTGCCCTAAAAACCCAGGTGCGTCTTATCCATGGATACTTTTATTATAAAAATTATGCATTTATCATAATATCAAAAATTTATTATAAAAATTTCAAATTTTTCGGTACAATATTTATCAATATTTATCCTTGTCGTCACTGTCTTCATTCAACAAAGCAGCCCACTCCTGTTGTGTGATGCAATCATCATGATAGGGAGAATATTTATACTGCCGATGTGCAATATTAACCAATCATGCAGTAGTATTTGACTCTCGTCATCCAATCATTCGACATGACGCCCAAGAATGAGAAGTGCACTTTCTACGATAGTCTACATAGGCTAGACAGACATCTGCTGAATGACAGGATGAATGAGTCAGCAATCAGCACACACGACGATCATAGCGATTGTATGGAGTTCACCGTTTCTATAAAAATTAATGGAAATTAAAGACTAAAATTAGGATGCGTCCTATACATTGGTACACAGATTTTCCATCGTTTTTAGGGTCAAATATCCACTGCGTCTTATACATGGTATCGTCCTATACGCGGGTATTTACGGTAAGAATGCAAGTCAAACGATACAGCTGGGATAGCCATTGCAGCATGTCGTGAACTGTAAGATGAATTATCTTACGTCTGTGGAGCATATGTCGCATCTTGAACGTACCGTGGACGGACAGAGTAACCAATCTACACGTTTTTTTATACAACTGGTCTACAGATAATTTAACTCTTATAAGATAGAGCCGCCTAAGCTATCTGGGTCATGTATGTTGAATAGAACATTGTCCTATCAAAGATGTCATCTATTCATTCATTCATTCAGTCCTCTCCGTGCCGGGTGGCACATGAGGCGAAGACAACTTCACGCCAGTGGTTCCGGTCTGTCGCTGCTTCCGTTGCCGTCTGCACCGTGAATCCTTGGGCATGTAGTTCGCGTTCCAACGTTCTGCGCCAAGTTTCCTTGGGCCGTCCCCTTTTTCGTTTACCTTGCGGATGCCAGTGCATGGCTACCTTCGTATGCGAACTGGGATCCATCCTGCAGACATGACCGAACCACGGATCTGTTGTCATCGTTTCCGTAGCAATGTAGGGGAGTTAAAATAAGAAAATCGACCTTTGGACAAACCACAATGCGGTGAAAAAAGTTTTGTTGAATATATAAATATGTGACCCGGTTAGCTGAAAGAACTTGCACTGGAGTGTTCTTTTGGGAGGTACAGCTCAAGGGGAAGAG
Organism: Atriophallophorus winterbourni; assembly: GCA_013407085.1. Lineage (NCBI taxonomy): Eukaryota > Metazoa > Platyhelminthes > Trematoda > Plagiorchiida > Microphallidae > Atriophallophorus > Atriophallophorus winterbourni. The sequence continues at coordinate 28,168 of JACCGJ010024722.1, forward strand.
TAGATGCGGTTTCCAGCTGCTAAAAGTAAGTAACACCAACAGCATGTAAACGCCGCCAATTGACCGATCGCTGTGAACGGTTTGCGAGATAGTACAACTCCCAAATAAGACTGTATAGTCACGTGAGACAGTGTGAAGTATACGCTCACGATGTAAACATCGAGCGACGTAGGCCCCGAACAAAAATAATAATGGTACTGGTCATGAATCACACACGAAAGGGAGAAACAAATCACATACGATCGAGTTCGTCTGAAAGACATCGGCATCGAAATGCTTGCAAAGTAGCCCAACCGTGAACAAGGCGCGTAATATAGATGGACGAATTGAGGGGGAGATTTTCTGGTTGGGATCCTCAATCAATTCCGTACGGAACTTTTGAAGTGCGTTGAACAGCCTGGTGAAACAGTCCCTGGCCAGAGAATAGTTCTTGGACACTCGATTGACCACCGAGCCAAGACAAGCGATACACGACTCGAGCACCATTTTTCCATGACGAAGGGTCAGACGAACCATGACCTCTTCGAGTTGCGCGATAAACGTCTCACTGGGATGTTCCATTAGCGGGACCGTTGCTTCGAGAATACGTGCAACATAATGCAACACATGAGGGTCGGAAGATTCATTACACCTCAAGTACGTCTGCAAAACCGTTGCATATTGAACCATCAGATCCGGACGTATCTTGGTGAAGAGATGTAGTGTGGCTAAGCAGGCGACCAACCGTTGGTTATTTTGAGCGGAGATTTCTGCAAGTGGAGAACAGTAATTGAGAGTGGATCAGCAGGAAGTAAAGTAATCAACAAGAGAACTTGAATGCACAGTTGAGTCGAGTTATGATGGCTGATCAGCATGAACAGCCATTGAGCAGTAATATAGATCAATCAATCATACGATGAGTTTATGACAGTAAATGTCTAGGAATTTGTTATCTAGTATGTATGATGTATGAAATCACGAGCAAGGATCCAGGCCAAGTGCTGAACGGTTAAAACATGCACGAAAGCTAAGATTCTTCCAGGGCAAGGAAGAAATTACAAAAAATAAAACGACAGTGAAGCTCCAGCTTGTGTCCGTATGCAACCTAGTACCGTTGGCAAATCAATCTAGCACAATGTTATCTGCTCATATGTTAGGTGGCACGAAAGTACTGCATGATCGCACATTGGGGCGAAGATAAAGGAGAACCATGCATCATTTAAACTGGTTGTATAAGTTGCATGTACAATCTCATTGTATGATTATTTGAAAAAAAGCAGAAAAACAGCATCATCGTTGATAAAAACTCACCTTCCAGACGCATTATATATTGAATCAGGCAATCCACAATTTGCTTGCAAGCCTTTTCGACCGGTTTGAGTTTATCCGCCTCTTCCTTTTTCAACAGCTGTAGGGCAATGACAAGTGAGTTGCGTTAAGATAATGTAAATGAAATGCCAATTAGCTGGGTAAAGTTAAGAATCCTATTGAATATGTGGTATGGTACGAAAGCACAAACCTGATCCAGGCAAAGTGCCGCACAATCAAAGACTGCATCTGGGCTAATATACTGCCAGGTTGCCCAGGCCTAGAGAACAGGAAATGACGAATATAACGACGTATTGATGCAAATGAGCGATGAAAACAGAGGGTGCGCGATGGCCGGAATATGGGGTTGCGTTTCTCCCAAATGTGGACTCTAGAAAAAGCTTATGACCTAATTTTATCATGCTTCGAGATGCAAAACCGGATGTTCGCGTCAACATTACGGCGCTTAAAGTCCCCACAATGAAACTAAAACCATTACAGGTCGACCGAAATCGATCCATATACAGATCATCAAACGGTGCTATACTTTGTCCAACTCCAAACGTATTTCAGCTCACAGCGTAAAATTAACCGATGTGTAATACGGCGACAATGTTGTCACTCGCTACAAATTAGAACGGCTACTTGATTGAATTATTTCTCACTGTTTATAACTGGGGAATCCAGAACCGAGATTGGGAAATGTCTCGTTCACCATCAGAATTCACGATGACAACGGATGCTAACTTGCGCTGGCGAATGAATGAATGAATAAAAGCACAAGCCTGATCCCGGCAAAGTGCCGCACAGTCAGAGACTGCGCGTGGGCTAAGGTACTGTCAGGTTGCCCAGGCCTAGACAGATAGGAGAAGGAACATAGAAATGGCGATGACACCATCCACTACTTCTAGGCAGTGCGAAAACGTGGCGCATAGAAACAGTAATGAAAGTGCAACGGCGAAGAACAACCGAGAGAATAGAGAACTCACGCTACGGAGGAATTGTTCAAACCATTCGTAACTGCTGTCCTTGCAGGCAGCGACCACATCTGTGATGTTCATGACTTTGCGAAGCAATCGAACCGTTTCTTTCTCTCGAACCGGACAAAACCACATCGCCTGGAAGACTTCGTTTACCAATTTCTAATAGAGACGATGGAAAGAAGGATAAGTCAGAACCGGTAGCATTATTATTTATTAAAAACAGTAAACAGTAGAAAAGATGTTTAAAATAAATGTGACGCAACTTCACATAGAATAGAAAATGTGTTAAAGATGTAAATGGACTAATACATCTGAAGGCAAACACGGCAAGCGCAAGACTTGACATAAAAATGATTTGAAAATATCCCAACCACTTCACTAGGTTCAGTCAGTTTAGCGCCCGTTCATCCTCCAGGAAAACCAGTAGAAACCTACGGATGTGCAATCGTGCAGTACTTCTGTACTAAGCCAGCCAACAGCAAGCTCAATTGATTTGCCATGGATACTAAACTAACTGGAAACTGAACACGTTGGAGACTCGCTACCTTTTTAAGTTCAAAGTGTAATTTCTTATATCTGTTTAGGCCTGACAGTGTCTTAGCCCGCGAGCAGTCTATGACTGTACGTCATTGTCTGGAATCGGCTTGCGATTTCAGAGATCATCATCATGAAGCACAAGTCTGGAGCCAGACAACGCGCCAAGCAATATGAAGCGGGAAAAGCAGATAAGCAAGCGCGTGCAAAAAAGGAAAGCGGGCAAGTGGAATATAGCAAAGCAAATGTGCAAAAACAGCTTGTTTTTGTAGTTTCACTGCATGCGATTTTGTTTTTTTCGTTTAGTTTTTTCATCAAATTTAATATAATAATAATATACCGGATAAAAGATTAGGACACAATAAAATACACTGGCGCCACTGACTTCGGTTTGAAGCCATATCTCGTAAGGTTTCCAGCCAAATATTAGGTGGATCTTTTGGACTTTACCCAGGCAAACGAATACGCCCCACTGAGCCTAACGCTACGGTGAGTTTCTTCATCCCAACGCACCACGTCATGGACTGGCTAACCGATCGTTTCTCCCGCTTCTGTCAAGCTCGGCGAATAATACGCGATATGGCAAACAGTGAGGAGGCATTCTTAATACATGTCCGAACCATCGCAAGCGAGCAAGCATCGGCATTTCTCTCAGTCCGTCGCCACCTGGGTTTAACACTCGCTTGCAGACATCTACATTTGTAACACGATGCTGCCACCGAATGCGAGCAATCCTACGTAGGCAGCGGGTATTAAAAGCAGAAAGCCGCTCGGATAGACCGGGTTTCGCAGCCATCAAGTAGTGTAGCACGCACCACTGCGTTGCACACTCGGCCTTTAGTATGGAGTAAAACATCGCTTCGACGCCAGAAACATACAAACACAACGGACGTTTCCCAAAGATTTTGATCTCCAAGATAACATGCTGGAGTCTAACTGCCATTTCTATTTTACATGTATATGTCTAGGTCTGAGCAACCTGACAGTATCTTAACCCACGTGCAGTCTATGACTGCATGAATCAGACTTGTGATGTGTCCTAGACAGAACACAATGTTTGCAACAACCAAGCAATAAAGCATGGGATTTGTAGCATTCCATCTAACTAATACCGTTAAATCCAGCACGTGTCATGATAAACAGAAGCAAGAAACCAAGCACAACGAACAACCAACCTTTATTCCTTCCTCATCGTTGACTCGCCGAATCATTTTCACACAAATCTCAGCAATCCGAGGAAAGTCAGGTTGTTCCAAACAAATGTCACGCAAAATGCGTATGACACGCTTGCGCACACTGACACCCTTATCACGGATGCGTTCTGCGAGCATCGGATAGTACTGCGCGGTCAGTTCTGGCTTACGCCCCAAAAAGCGTCCAAGCAGATCCACAGCAGCTTCACGTACCGAGGTGGATGTGTCCAAGAGACGCGCGTGCACTGCTCGTTCAATGTCGACACTCGCAAGGATATCGGGATCAGCTTCAACCACCGCAGACAGGCAACGGAGTGCCTTCGTACGAACAGGCACCGATGATTCGGTGAGGAGCTGCAACGAGGGGGGAGAGTTATTCGAGCAAATATAAAGAATTACGCATGGGCCATTTTGCCCGTATAAACCGCTATTTTAGAGGAGGTGGTTGTGTTCGCTCACGGTATCGTCGAATGGCATTCAAAAGTAGGAGCATACTTGACAGCTTTAAAATATGTGCTTTAGAGTGATGGGAATCACATTAAATGGTTAATCGGAAAACATCGCTTTGAACAAGCTCATCTAAGATCGGTGGATCCTAGAAAATGTTTTTGTTAAGCCTGTTGGACATATTCATATGATTCTTAATAAATTAACTTGCGCAAGATTTTTACCTACAGCTAGAACATTCTCGGCTCACTCACAGAACAAAAACACGGTAGTCGATAAACGTTAGGAGATTGGTTGTACGAATATGATAAAATAACGAATAAGATATATCAGCCACGAAACCTACAACAGAGAACGACAAATAAAAAATAAACGTCATCACGGTTAGTGTGTGTACAATGAAACGATATAAACAGCAATACCACAAAACACAGGAAAGTGCACTTACCTTGCAAATTTGTGATAAGTACACATCAAAGCTTTGAGAAAACGGTCGCAAATTGGCCAGATAACGACACACCAAGCATGCATCCTCATAATCCAAGGTGCCGTGGAAGATAAGCTGGGCAGGTTGAGATTCGGTGTGCTTGGTGTCTCGGCGCGTTGCCGTTGAGCGAGCCAGCGGCAACGTCCAAAATCGACGGCGTTGACGCCAAGTATCACTTGGTTCACGAATTTTAAACAGAATATGTTGTCGCCGCCGCTCGGCCAACGTTAGAACCGTATCCTTATCAACCACGGACATTTTTGTGCGGGATTTCACAGTTTCCGAGGCGCCATTTAATAAGGCGTCTGCTTTTCGTTCGGATGCGAGCTGCTGAGCACGTTCCGTTTCTTTGGTACAGTCATTCAACCACTGAGCCAGATAGAACTTGCGTGCATACTGGAAAACAACGTTGAATGTTTCGATTAATTGAAGAAGGGTAATCTATTACTGTAACGCCGATCGAAATAAATATCAAACAGTGCATACAAGTCGAGAGCGAATTCAATCACAGCAAATTAGAAGACAAAAAGGTAATCATCCTCAATGAGGATGAGTCGGCTTCAATGAAGTCTTAAGAATTTGGGTACAAAGCGTCGTCCCCAGCACCACTCTAGCCTTTGCACAACCTGCAAGGCAGCAGAAAGTAGCCAGACTTTGTTCCAGGTTTTTCCTCAGGGTTTTCCTTCCCTTAAATGAACTGCCCTGCCAGGCTAACGAGCTCCATCTGCCCGAAGCAAACTGGTTTTCAGGCGCCAGTCACACCCCTTCTCCTGTTGGTAGAAGCAGTTCCGCCGGTCTCGGGGAGGCACTCGTGCAGGCCATATATATATATATTTGCGCAATCTGATACAGATATGGTGCCGTTCAACATAAACAATGAGATGTACAAATAGGGTAGAAACAGTGAGAGGGGAACAGTGGGTAATTTTTTTGTCCATCTACACCACTGCCACTCCCGGCTATGACAACCTTTCTGCTAAGTTTAAAAGCAGTCAAATAATAATATGTGACACTGATTAGACACATGAGTTCATAAATCCACTGCAATTTTATGTGTGTGTGTGTGTGAAAGCACAAGCCTGATCCAGACAAAGTGCCGCAGTCAGAGACTGCATGTGGGCTGAGATCCTGTCAGGTTGCAGAGGCCTAGACAATCTTCTAGACGGCAAATCAACAAAGGAGGCATTGAGCATACTGACCGCTGATGTTAACATTAAAATAATATGATATCACACAAGGAACTATTGAACCAAAACGATGTAGTATAAAGTGACCGCTTACAATAGACATTGGACTGGCATCTTCCACGGCCAGGTAATCCAGGATGGCATCCCTTAAAGCTTGAACTCGGTCGAGTTGAGCGATCGGATCAATCGGTGCGTCAGTTTTCGTGACAACTTTCTTTTTCGTTTTCTTCGACGGTGTGGACAATGATGCGATTTCTGGTTCGTTTTCTTGCGAGTCAAGATTGCATTCTTTGTCCTCAGATTTCATAGGGGGTTCATTGTTGTTCTCGCTCTCTTCTTTCTTAACATCCAATCTGATGGTTTCGGAGTTCGGTTCCTCTGAAGAGGAGTTGAGTTCGCCTTGGTCTGGCTCATCGCCTTGAGCATCCTCTTCATCCGAGTGATTTTCTTCAAGCAGCTCACGAATGACCATATCAATGTCGTTTTCCTTCAACTGACTCGTGACCGCATCACGCCTCAACGTCGAGGCAACCGTACCCAAATAGTCTACACTTGCCACTCGTATGGACTGATCGAGAGATTTGTTATTGAACTGCTGAACAAGAAGACTGCCCAACAAGCTGAGCATCATCTCAGCGGCAGGCCACTCTGGCTTGTTAACCGTGAGGAGGAGATCGTTGACGAAGTTCTCAAATATCACGCGGTAGTCATCTTCACCTTTTGTGGTAGACCTGGGTAAGATGACAATCGGGGGTTAATATTAAAGCGGGATCATCAAAACAAAATAATCGTGACTACTAATTGAATCAAACACGCATTTAAACACGTTTTGTGAACGAGTAGAGCGATAGCATCTTTGCAACCATCACTGCCATGCATCATAATAAACTTTCCTCGCAACTCCATCAGACGCGAATAAAAACGCTCCAGTATGTCTACGAAAAGAGCGCCACAAACACCATTCATAGCAATATTTTTGAGAATAAGTGAAACAGCGAATTGGATTGCGCGAAAATAAACCAAGACAAGACGTCACCAACACAGCGACGTTGATCCTCGAATCGCTTGAGCGAAGTCATAGTCTGAACATCTATATAACGACGCCATTACTGGTTAGGAGTGGCAAACAAAAGCGAGTTTAGAATAACAGTGTTTTAGTATTTTGTACATGTTAGCTTGTATTTTATCTAAGTCCATACCAAAGAATCTATCATCGTTAGTAGAGTCACATCCGATGGGGCGGCGGTATGGTATGAAAGCACAAGCCTGATCCAGGCAAAGTGCCGCACAGTCAGAGACTGCACGTGGGCTAAGATACTGTCAGGTTACCCAGGACTAGACAGATATGAGGGGGAAATAAAAATAGAAATGGCAGTGAGACTCCAGCATGTTTCAGCATGCAGCTCACTACCGTTGGCCAATCAATTTAGCACGATGTTAACCGCACAGCACAGAAATGCTGCACGATTGCACACCCGTGCAATACCGGGCGGCGGTAACATTTAAGGGAGAAATGGAGGTATCATAGATGTTTATCCCTCAGAGTCCAGGTTACACATCCATATAAAAAGACCGATCAAAATATTACCATAAAGATTCTGTCACGAATATCCAGAAACATTTTTCTAAAATGGGATTGAAGTGGAAGCTCATAAGGAAACAAAGTTGAGGCAAACCTACTTGCGCAGAAAAACCAAAAGAAACGTATGAGCAGTCCGCAATGCGTTGTGATAAGAACTGATCACTGTGACTTCATCGTCCGTGGATTGTTCTTGCCCGGCAGTGCAGGGTTCTGCGTTCGAATCTGTCGGTTGCGACGTGCGTGGTTCACTTGACTTTGACTCCACGTTAGATGGCAATGTGACGACAGATTGGACCAGAAGAAGTGCGAGAGCGGTGAGCATTTGGATATTGTCCTGGGTGTTCAAGCTACGCGGAAAGGAAGGTAATGACAAAACTTGACGGGACATTCCAGAAGCATATCATCATAACGAACGGGAAACAAGCCACAAGGAATAATCAGAATACAAAATGAAATATACACAAGGGGTGGTATTTCATTGGGCATAACTTTGATGCCAGTGAAATGTCAATGATAGACAGCAAATGTGTTTTTCAATAATCGGTACTTCATTAATAACCATCGACTGAAATCGAGACTTTCTTGATGTCGAATGCCACGGCTCGGACATCATTTGCATTCGATGATACTCACTCGTCATCATTTCTCATTTTTGCATCATGACAGAAATGATGAAGGTACCAATAAACCCGTCGAAGAGCAAATGCGAATCGAGGAATGATATCCAGCGCAACCGAATAATACTCAGACGAACAGAGGGGGTTCATTAAGCAATGCAATCTATAAGATACGCAGATGTAATGTATTGAGGTAGCTGGAAAACGACTACAGCAAACATTGAAGCACATTTTGTGAACGAGCTAAAGTAACAATACCGGTTGCTTGCGTTCTTCGTTTTCGTGCATCAAAGGATGCTTTCCACACATTCACTTCTCGTCAATAAATCTACGTGCACCACAGACGGGGATAAAAAGGAGACTTCCAGTGAAGTTAGGTAAACTCCGCTCAGTGGAATGGCTGAATAATGTTGATATCACTTCGGAATAGCGATGAACGGGCATATAATATATCAGAGCACGTTAAACCTAAGTTGAAGTAAAGTTCAGGTTGGAAAAAAGAACGAGAAGTATGATAAAAACCGATAAGACAAACGTTCGAACACCAAAAGGAAGTAATCGAGAAGGAATGATAATCAGATATACTATTATGCCCGATTCTTTTGATTGGTATCCAGTGATACGCACGCACACACACACAACACGACTTACCGATAGCTACGCAAATTTCGCTTGCTGGAAGGCAACCGAGCGAGACTGGCGAGAATTTCTTCGATGATCAAATTGCGATGAGCTTCGTAGCGAGAAAAGATGGCGGTGACCAGTTCCAAAGCAGCCAACTGAAGTTCGCTGACATTTTCGACGAAAAATGCAGACACGCCGATGGTGGACAAGGCGAGAACGAGACTGTCGGTGAGGCGCTGCATCTTCACGAGACGACCCAAGTTCGACACAATGTCAACAAGTTTGTGGTACAATTGAATGACGGAACGCGATTTGTTCACCTCTCTTTCTTGAGCTCGACGGGATTTGATGCTGCTTTGATTTTCTGCGGAACACAATGCATGCACGATAAATAAAACCAACGAAGCTCAATTAGATGAACCTCTCTCTCGGTTTGCAACACCAGTCCAAAGAACATGCCCTGAACTGATATGCTACCGCAAAGTCAAACATCACACTGTCCGTCTGCTAGGCTGAGGCGACATCCCACAAAAAACTTGTAACTTATTGGCAATACGGTGATTCTCTCATTATTTGGACACAGGTTTCGAGTTAAAAGTTGGTGTAAGGAGTGGTGAAACCACATGGTCAAAGTTGTTTTCAAACAATTTAAACAAACATGAGAGTGCTCAACACAGGCTGATATCTCACACGTCCCAAGCATCTTTGATTACATTGAGCCAGAAATCATACTGAAAAAGTTCTAGCGTTGCGTGATTGAGATATAAACAAAAAGTTGATTGTGATCAGAAAACGGACACTAGGTTGAAATCTATATAAGGCCAAGACGACCGATATAAATAGAGCGAAACAACGGGGATAATGCCTTAAAAAGCGAATTTCACAAATAAAACAAACTACATGGCATCATAATATAGGTTGATTTTGAGAGCGTTTAGGTGACAGTTATGATAATGGGGTGGGAGCAATTTTAAAGTTCCGACCACACGTTTATACGTAAGCATGAATCCAGGCAAAAAGCCACACATTTATATGTTGCACGTGAGCAAAGATGCGAACAAGTTGTCCAAGCAAATCATTCGTGCGGGCAAAACACGGGAAATGAATGAATGGATGAAAGCAAAAGCCTGATCCAGGCAAAGTGCCACACAGTCAGGGACTGTACGTGGGCTAAGATACAGTCAGGTTGCCCAAGCCTAGACAGATATGAGGAAGAAAAAGAACAGGAAATGGTAGTGAGACTCCAGCGTGTTTCAGCACGCAGCTCACTAGCGGTGGTCAATCAATATAGCACGGTGTTAGCCGCACAGCACAAAGTACTACACGATTGCACATCTGGGAAATGCACACGTAAAAGCAATGCTTACCTTTAGCAGCGTTTTCAACGCGATAAGCGGGGTCAAACTCCGGATAGATGCAGTTGGACAACTGGAAGCGGACAGTTTGCACGGTGCGGTCGATCACATCTTCCACGTAAACTTCCCGAGGCATGTCGTTCGAGGTCATCAGAAGCAAGCCAGCAAGACCCGCGTTGACACTTCGCATGACGCGTTCCATGGCCAACTCACGCCACAAGCGATTCTCGTTCTCATCCGCTTCTTCGTCCTAAAGAGACAGCGGAGGAGAAGAGCAACAAGAATTATACAAAAAATCGTAGTAAGAGTTTCATGTAAGATACAATGAGGTCCGTATACTATGAACTTTAATCAACAATAATCATTGTAAGCGACAAATTTGGCATGTTAAACGTGGTAGTGAATCCTTGAAGAAAAAAGGTTTATATGGGAAATCCAACAGAGGATAACCTACCGGACGTAATGTGGCGAGGACTGTAGCACCATCTCGTACGTTCACTAGCAACAGGGCCATAAATTTGACCAGAGAATCTACGGGGATTTGGTTCGCAACACGGGTGGCGTTCAGTTTGGCCGCATCACGACATAGTTCCGCGAGCTCCTCGGGAGCAATGTACGCTTCTGTTGGTACGGCGTCGTCCAGGCGCGATGCAGCAGCAGCGTCTTGAGCAGTCCGGGAAGTATCGCTCGACCCGAGCGTTTGCAATAGATCGCAATCGTCCATAGAATCCAGTACGGATTGCAATCGCTGCAAGAAACGTTTCAACCCACCAGTCTCACTGTTTAGATTCAACGTAGAGGTCGGTTTCTTGGAAATTCGTTCCGATGTAGGGACACCGAAGCCGACACGTTCACGACGCTTGCGATTGGCCTCGAGAGATTTTCGCATTAGGTGAGGGAATCGGGTTTCAATCGGTTCTTTGAGACGGACTAGAGAAACGAAGATAAAGCGTTTATGCAAAGGAGGTTCGTCAAATGCGGAAAATTTTGAAAAAATAGACCACATTGAAAATTCAATGAGTCATTGGTAATATGACCAATACTGATTGAAGCACAGAACGGGAGCTACACAATGTGCCAGGCTATAATTATCACATTGAATTAGAAGTTTAGAGGGAAAAGAACATGGTAAGTGAAGAACAGGACAATCTTACTGTCTCCACCTGATGACGGCAAACAGTCAGAAACCGGTAGTGGAGTGTAATTTCGGGGGATGTGAGCAACATATTACTTTGATCATCCATAAGCGCCTTGAGTGCTTGACCACGAATCACTATGTCATTCTGTGTTTGAACATCGCGGTTCGTTGTACGAACCCTATGCAACAGTGGCATTCACGTCTAACCTTGTTTACCATTTATCCACTGTTTCAAGGCTCACTGAACCTAATCTTACTGTCTCCACCTGATGACGGCAAACAGCCAGAAACCGGTAGTGGAGTGTAATTTCGGGGGATGTGAGCAACACAATACTTTGGTGATTATTTAATTTTTCAGCGAGGTGACTTACATAGATCAATATTTACTACCATGTGCCCCTTGCGGTGACGTCGCGATGTTTAGCTTCACAAAAAAGAGGAGTATAGAGATATTCTATGGTTGCGAAAACTGGCCGACTTGAGCGGAATATACTGTGTAGCTTTATCTGTTCAACACTCATACTCCGGACAGGTAATATCGTGACAAATTAGTTGCCATCGGCTGTGGGGTGCAATCAAGCACACATTCCTAAACTTTCTCTCTAGGCCTGAGTAACCCGGTGCAGCCTAAAATAACGTGTAGTTTGTCAGAATGTGATTGGTCACCGGTAGTGAGCTGCATGCTGAAACAGGATGGAGTCTCACTACGAGTTGTATTTCTATTTTGTTGCTCATATCTGCCTAGACATGGGAAACCTGACAGTCTACGTGCAGTCTATGAATGTGCGGTACTTTATCTGGATCAGGCTTGTGCTTTCATACATAAATACACAATGTGAGACATTTAACAGAATACAGAGCTATGTTTTTACACACACACACACACACACACACGGGAAACTACCTGCGACAGCCTTTTACCCTGCTGTTGGTGCATTCATATCATCACTACCGCTTCGTGCTAGAGAAACCGGAGATAAGCGCACAAGTTCTATGGGCTAAAACGACCTGATAAGTAAAAGGATGTTCGCTTATATTAATTATACGGTCGAATGGCAATCCAGAGGTTGTCATAGCCGTGGGTGGCAGTGGGGATAAGCTCTCACTGTTTATAAAATGCTCCCATATGGCGCGCGTCTCAAATAGCCTCTGACAACCAAGTCCAGCTTCTGGCCTGCACGAGTGGCTCCCCGAGCCCGTTGAAATTGCTTCTACCAACAGGAGAAGGGGCGAGGGTGAGTGACTGGTGCCTGTAAACCAGTTTGCTTCGGGCAGATGTAGCTCGTTAGCCTGGGATGGCATTTCATCTAAGGGAAGGAAAACCCTGATTTTAAACCTCCGCTGCCTTCGGGATACCCGATCGCGAGAAAACCCTGAGGAAAAATTTATAGCATTGTCTCGCAGATGGTTAGTTGGTGCACACCACCTCTTTCTGGCAACTCCTTGCAGGTCGCACTTGGTTGTGCAAAGGCTAGAGAAGCTGACTCGAACAAACGCCGAGTGGTGCTGGGGACGCCACATTGTACCCAAATTCCCAAGACCCTTTATTGAAGCCGACTCATCCTCCACGAGGAGATAGTCGCACACAAGATAGAACGAAAGAAGAGAGAATCTGTGAAGCAGTTCACTGCAGCATTTGCAATGTTAAAATATCAGACTGCTCGCGTGAGTTCTAATTATTAGGCAAAGTGCCGCACGGTCATAGACTGTACGTGGGTTTAGGAACTGCCAGGTTACCCAGGCGTAAACAGATATAAGGAGGTAAAGAAAGTGGTGGTGAGGCTGCAGCGCATTTCCGTAGGCAGCTCACTAGCGATGACAAATCAATTTAGCACGGTGTTATTGGGGAAGTACAAAAGCATGCACCATCGCACATCCGTGAAAACTAAATAAAACCGCCGCTAACACATGGATCAGTAACGAAGGTTGACAGACGAAAAGGTCCATTGTAAAGATTTAGTTGGTGGTTCTAAAATTTGAACAAACGAATTGGAGCAGTAGGAAATATTGAACAACATACTTTCAAATGGTTCATCATCATCTGCTTTTCGCCGGCGCTTGGTGGAATCGTTAACTCCAGTTTCGTCTTCGTCATCCATTCCCGCGTAGGACCTTTGCGCGGCAGCGGAACGTACACCACGGGGTAGGTTCGTGTCAGATTCCGAGTGATCATCGGAATTGGGCTTCGATTTGTCAACTTCATCACTAAAACACCATCGTGGCAGCGATAAGCATCAGTTGTGAATAATGAGTGAGTAGACTATTGAACAGTGTTGTACTGTTTTAAAAGGTCAATACACTGGTAACTACCAGCATCATAAGACAACGGTCTGGAGTTAAACTCTCTCGTGATCAAAATTTAACACTGATGAAGGAAAACCAAATTAGAATTGCCCCGCCATTAGATAGACAGCTCACGGATGGTTCACACACGAACGGAAATCAGCACAAATAGATAAACCAGGCTTCAACATTAAAGTGAAAAGCGAAAGATTTATCCGCAAATCTTCTCTGTCTAGGCCTGGGCAACGTTGCATTATCTTCGCCCACATGCAGTCTCTGACTGTGTGGAACTTTGCCCGGATCCATACTTGTGGTTACATACACACATACATATATAACAATGAATTCACTGAAGGATACGATTGAAAGCCAAACCTATTGAATCACGAACACAAACCAGGAGTGAAATAGACCAATGCTACCGAACCCAAGCAACATACTTTGGATAATCTTTGTCATTTTCGAACACGAAATCAGGGTCAAGATGACTGGTCTGTCGTGCCATGCGCTTTCGTCGTTTGGCGCGTGCCGCGAGTGCTTGACTGTAGCTACCGATCGCGTCATCCCAGGTGCGTTCATCGGAAACCCGCTCGGATCCAGAGGGGGCTTTATTAGAGGATGCGCCCAGAGTTGGATAGTTCACGGTCCATTGTTGTAAATCCTCGACCTCGTTTTTCCGCCGTTTTTCTAAAGCATAAAAAGCGTAGTTGCATATCCACACGAGTCACAAAACAATGAAAGCCCGCGGAAACTTACTCCTTTGCACCGGGCCATTCGCTTTTCGTTTCCATAGTGGCGATTTTACCGGTGGGCGGGATGGATGAATATCCTGATTGGGTCGATGCGTTTGATTCACATTATGATTGTTTGTCTGCGTAGGAGCAGCTAGATAACTAGCCAAACCCATCGGGACGTGATGGGCAGATAACGGCTCAGAGGTGAGACCGGATAGGTCAAAATTATTAGGAAGAACACCATGATTCGGTATAGAAAAAGGAGGATAATTGTTAGTTGGAGGGAGCAATCCAGCAGAAAGACTCAAGTCGGATTCATGTGATGTCACCGTACTGATGGACGGGTCAGTCAGATGCGACGAAATCATAAAAGAATGTGGGGACTGTGGAAGAGAACCCGTTGGCCTACAATTCCCGGAATCGTCTCCCGAGGAAATGGTTGATAAACCAAGAAACGGGAATCCATCGCCTAACGATGTCGACAGCATTTCATTTTGCAGATAATGGGACGCATAATCCATAAGGTTGCAAGCGCTATTCACACCAGCGCCGGGCCCAATGGAATTCTCGGAGAGATCATGGGGGGCGGTGGAATTGTCGATAAAGGAAGGATCCACATCATTGAGAATTCCATCAAAAAGGGATGTCTGTGTGGTAAAGGGGTGGCTAGATATTTCATGAGGTAGGGAAAGATCGGAGGCGTTAAGTTCACTGTTGAGTCTGCTAGAATGGATCGACGACTCAGGCAATTGAGTGACCGTGGATGTTTTCTGTGCATGTACAGTATTCGCAAGACTCAAACCACCAAAGAGACTATCACTGTGATTGAATGGTATATCCAACCTTTGAGCGAGATGTTCCTCATTGCACGGAGCGGGTGGGACATTTGGATGAGCTCCAGCGGAAACTGACGACTGCGTTAACGCAGAACTAACCGCTGTGTAAGACGTGCAAAAACGAGTGGAGGCTTGATCGGAAACCTCTTTACCCAAATCAGTGGATCCACGATCTCGTTTAGATTTATGCTCATTATCTTTATTTTTCTTTTTCTTCTTCTTTTCTTTCTTACTCATTTCAGCGCCACTGGGTGATTCATTGGACATGTGAGACTGCAAGGCAGCCTCAATGACCGGGCGCCTGAAAATTTTGAGGGATAGCTTTTGCGTATCAGCAACCACGCCATACGTAGGAACTGAGAGAGAACTATCTTCAGACCGTCGACTGGAGGGAAGGTCATCGTACGCGGCAGGTGTCGTTGAGCTTGAGTCAACACCAGTATCGCTGTTATTATCCCCACTATCTCCGTTGATATCACGATGCTTATGCTTCTTCTTTTTCCGCTTTTTCTTTTTCTTGTGTGGTGACCCATCTGAAGCTGTGAAACAAAAACGAGTATTGCATTGATATCATGTCGTTTTAGAAAACCAGTAATTAGAAATAAGCTAATGGTATAGTTTGTTAGTTTAAGTTAGCGACACCATACTTCGAAGCCAACAATGCTGTGCCAATTGTGACGAAACAGAACGAATGTAAGAAATCAGAATAATCTGATATCGATCAGGCGAAATACTATACAATGAAGTCCTTATGAATGAAACCACAAGTGTTACGTCGTACAAAGTGGTGAACATTAGCCGAGGTATATACATATATAGTATGAAAACACAGGTAATGTACCACACAGTCATAGGTTGCACGTCGGTTAAAATACTGTCAGATTGCCCATACCTAGACAGATATAAAGGCACTGCCACGGACTATATGGCAGTGAGCAAATAAAACCAGGCTTAAAAAGAACACAGGCTGATCTGTATTAACTTTTTGCTTGCGACTAATTTAGGATGCGGTAGGTACCATCCATATGCAGCACTTTGCTGCAAATCACCAACATATATAACAGAACGCCTATCGAAACTCTAAATTGCTTCACACACATCGGTATTTGTGGCTATAATGCAAGATAAGTGTCTATATCTAGGGCCACAGTAATATCCAGTAAGTTAAACGTTAAATGTAAGCACAGAGCATTTCCAATATCTCGAAGTATTTACCAAGCCAAGGATAATGTGGGTTAGCTGTCATTATCAGACTCGAAACAAAGATGTTGGTATTGATATGCATATGACGGAGAGCAACTTGCAGTTTTCAAAACCAAATCCCGAATGGCTTAGAATTCAGAGATGTCAAACATCAACATGGCGAAGACAGTTGCATTAGCTTTGTCTGAGAAACTCGCTTATACAATCCGTTTATAATAACAGTACAGACTGCTGCAATATTTTAAAATATGCTCTTTGTTGCTCTGCTTGGGCGAGTCCAAACTGTTCGTTCCCTATGATTGTTAAGATACTGTTAAGCTCACACGTGGAAGTTTCGCAAAATGCCATACAACTATGAAAAATTCAACAACATTGGGAAGAGCGGGACTTGGTAGCTACGGAATCTATAGAAGAGCAAGCACAAACAAACTGGATGAGCAGAGTTTTCTTTCGGCTAATAATGAAATCACAATGCTATGGTTAGGTTAGTGGACTCAGATGCCGTCAGGTTAACCAGGCCTAGAAAGATAGTACAATAAACAACGAACTTCATACCGCACTGACGAATATGTATAATGTTTGGTCAACCATGAATATCGGACCAAACTCACAACATAGTGATAAAAGATATTTATACATTCCAAGTACATGGTTTCTATTTGCACGTGCGAGGCACATGCGCTTGATGATTCTATGCGCATATGGCCTCCTAGACTTGGCACTTTTTGTAAGTAATTTCGCAACGAAAGCATAATAGTCCAGCATCGACATGTGGAATAAGGGCACTGAAAGTTGATAATGACTGCTGGAAATTAATGTAGCAATGTTACCTGTGAATGGCGCCCAAATATTATTTAGTATCCCAAAACATACACATTTCAGTTCTTTTTATAGATTTTGAAATTAGCTTGGAATATTTATAGGGGAAATTAGGTCTCAAACATTTATAATGTTACACGCAAATGCAAACTGAGAACGCGTTGAGGTCGGGAACGTGCCAGCAGCAAGTATTACATATAAATATCAAGATCAGCAAATTAATAACTTCGATTATGTACTAAATTGAGTTAAAGTATCTGAAAAAACAAAATTCGACTTACAGTTTAGTGGAACTCGATTATCAGCATAGGTAGTAACCGCATCTGGCTGTAACGGAAGAATGGGTGAGACGCTGACAACATTAGCAGAAAGAAAAGAAAATCCCGGTTTGTTCTGGAAAATGGCTCGATTACGGACTAGTACATCGGCCAATACGGTAGGCAGCACACTGAGATCCGCAATTTCATTTACGTATCCATCGTCGAAATCACTAGAAAAATAATGCAACACGAAAAACCTACATGGCATCAGTAGATGCATTTGCTAGCGCGTCACCAATTGATGTAGCGAGAGGGGCATTGCGCGAAGTTAGCAAATAGGCGGAATTTTCGGTGAGTTCCGAATTCCACAAAAGAGAATTGGAACTCTGGCTGTTGTGTAAAGATATCGGAAGAGGAAGTTCTGGTAGAACATCGGTTAAGCTAATGACAGCACCAAGAGATTGAATAGGGATGCGAGATATGTCGCCATTCATCACAGAGACCTAAAATCGGGAAAATGTATATTAAGAAATGAACGTTTTACAGAAGTGAAAGAGCACGTAACTTTGGAAAATCTATTTGAAGCTTTAGTAGAATTCTACCAAGGATTATCCCAAAGAGATTAAGTTGAAGACGTAACATTTTGACCATTTGGTTGGCGGAGGACAAAAGCACAAGAATAATGGAAGCGATAGACAAAAAAATACAATAAAAAGCTCACGAAAATGTGGACTTTTAGCAAAATAAGTTGGTATACAAATAAACGTGTATATTTACTATTAATCAGAGTGGCACAGCCAACCTTTAAATGACCGATCTTCATAGTGGATCTAATCAATGAATCAATGAAAATGACCAGTTTTCCAGTCAATTGTAATCGGGCGATGTCTTCGATATGCTTCCCCTTATCCTGTTACTAAAACCTTTCAACAAACAACTTGTTCAACAAATAGCGACCGAAATATTTTCGTAGCCTGAAATATACCGACCAGATGGCGGTCAAAGCAACGCTATTAGGCAATCTTAGCTCATTCGGATGGCTCAAGTATTAACCGAGCTGGGAAAAATAAAATTTTAGATTCACGAAAAAGGCAATCAAAGAAACATCAATTTCGGAACAATATGACTTCACCCAACGCAGTGTCTTTTTGAAAGTAATGGATGAACTTAATCGAAGATTATTACTTGACAACCAGGCACTCGAGGCTGCGGATTCCCCATCATCATCATCATCATCATCACAATCTGGAGCCAGACAAAGTGCCAAACAATATGAAGCAGGAAAAGCAGATAAGCAAGCGCGTGGAAAGGGAAAGCAGGCAAGCGGAATACGCAAAAGCAAATGCACGTTTCTTCATTCCAACGCGCCACGTCATGGACTGGCCACCCGATCGTTTCTCCCAGATTCTGCGAATAAGGCGGGGTACGGTAAACGGTGAGTAGGCATTCTTAAAACATGTCCCAACCATCGCAAGCGAGCAAGCATAAGCATTTATCTCAGTCCGTGGCCACTCGGTCATAACACCCGCTTGCAGACATCTATATTTGCAACACGATTATTGCGGATTACTTGACATTCAGCAATTGTCTCAATGATGCATTATTAGATGTCGTGGTTTCTACAATCATACGCAACTTTAGGTACCGGTAAAGATCGTCATTAAAACGCGACAATGGAGCACACAAAGCGAAAGTTCCAGTTGCGTTGTATATATCGCGAAACTTGGACTTTACACAGAGTACAGTCAACGTCTTCAAGTTTTCGACAACCGCTTTCTCAGTGATATAATGGATATTAGCTGGTAGCACAGATGTTATGCGTAATGGTTCTCGGGTGTGACACTTATTAAGGAAGCCAACTTCTACATGATACGCTTGATCGAATTTGGGAAAACGACTTGTTTTCCACTTTTAATAGATAGACATAGCAGTAGGTTGTTACACTTTTCATTGTTGATGATTAGTTCACTCGTATTCGTATGGCCTAGCAAGCAGTCTGCGACATGTTTGTCCGACGTAGTTCTTTCTGGAATCGCTACATGTAATCTTGTGGACGATATCCGACTGTTCTTTCTTGACGTAGGTTTATGCTAGACATATATTCCAAGTGGCCGAAGTATCCGGGTTGCCATTTTGGAGATACGTTGAACACAGGGTAGAGCGCATCTGATCCTGTTTTCGCCCAGGTTTCACTGTTGGGGTCTCACTCACTCTTTTTTCGTAGGCCCAGTCAATCGAATAAGTTGGAAGAGTTTTCGCACATTACTCGCATTATTTGCTATTTCCATTTCTTCGACCTTATTTAGCCTAGTCTAGTCTTAAGCTCCGTTTAAGTTCATTCCTCACGCGTCTACGCTCTGTATTGTGTCCATGACCATGAGGTGTTTGGCCTCGCTGGTGAAGAATTTCTATAGAGCGCTGTGAAATCCCGCGGGACTTTGGGGTTGGTTGTGTGGTCTCACAGGCTGTTATTGCGGCGGTTCGCATAATCCCTGCTATTTTTTCCACCTTTCATCGGCAGTTGCACACTGAGAAACTGTGAGTGAGTTACTCAAGGTGGTCCTACAAATGTCTTGAACTACTTCGGTGTAGGCAACCGGGTGAACAAGCGGTGCGAAACGCGGAGGGATTTGTTTGTGATTTCTGCCTACGCTCCAACGGACTGTAGTGCGGATCTCAGTAAGGACAACTTCTATGAGAAGTTGCATAGTTTGTTCCATAAGGCACGCATGACAGATGTCGTAATCATGGCAGGAGATCTCAACGCTCGCGTTGGTCGCCTGTCTGAATACGAGCGCCACCTTGGAGGTCAGTATGGGCTGGATGGCGGGCGTTCAGATAACTGAGAACGATTGCTCACATTCTGTGGCGATCACCGCCTCTATCTCTCCAGTACGGCATTTCGGCGTTCCCAGCGTCGAATGGCCACATGGCGCTCACCGTCACAGCACGTCTGGTCTCAAATTGACCACATTGCTATTAGCTACAGGTGGCGTGGTAGAATCAAGGATTGTCGTTCATACTGGACCACCAGTGTGGACTCGGACCATGCGCTAGTCTGTGCGACAGTCAACTTCCAATTTCGGGGTAAGGCACGCGCAAGACGAACTCATGTAGACACCGCCTCTTTGATGCTCCCCGCTGTCAGAACCGAGTTTCATCATGCATTGACCAGGGAGCTCGCAGAAGCACCTCCGTCTGATGTTGAGCAGCACTGGAAATTCGTTCGGACAGCACTGTCCTGCGCTACTTCTGAAAGCTGTCAACCCACCCGCGCTTTGCCACGCTCTTGGATCTCGGTCCAGTCACTTGCTTTAATCGATCACCGTCGAACTTTACCCACCGGCACAGAACACAACCGTGCCCGGAGAGAATTGAATACCCGCTTAAAGCCCAGCTTAAGGAATGACCGCGAGCTCTGGTGGACGCAACGTGCTTGTGAGATGGAGGTTGCAGCCGCATCGGGCAATACTCGCAAATTGTTTCAGCTAATTAGAGCT
>JACCGJ010024728.1:0-34575 GCA_013407085.1 Atriophallophorus winterbourni
TCGCAAGGAGTGTAGCAAACACAGGGAATTCTATAACGTGAATGTACATTCGCGTCAACTTTGTTATAATTATCACTATTGCAATAACATTATCACGATCACCATCAACATCGATGTTATAATAATAGTAATAATAATAATAATTATTATTATTATTATTACCAACACCAACATCACATTCATAAGCATAAATATATTAGTATTAATAATAATAATCATCGTTGTTATCAACCTCATCAGAGATAAGATCACTAGCAAATAAGTCATTAACGAGTAAGAATAGTGCTATATCAGTTACAAATCTTTGATACGAATGTTTACTTCTATCATCAATAACATGCTGTACTCGTCGTTTGAGTTTGCTGAGAATCCAATTTTATCGACCGTCAATAAACTGCTTCCGCAGGTTTAGACTATTTTGAATCATCGTGAACGAATAAGCACTGCGTCAGCTTGTCGCTTTGGCTGTATTGTGACTATCACCAAAACACTTTTTCTTCAAGCTCAATATTCTAGAGACAACGACCATCTATGTTTTGTCAAGGTTCGGCAACCTCAATGTGAGAAAACGTCTTCGAGAGTTCACTAATCATCTCAATTGATTCACAGTGAGTTTGGAAACGATTGTTGTAAGGCCAATGAACCGAATTGTTGAAAAAGATTTCTTAACTGAAATTTACTTACCTCGAATGTGATACATGGAATAAACTCTAAGCCAATACAACACCGCTGCACTACTAATTACTAAAATAAGTAAACACATCAAACGAAATATTTTCACATCTTTGGGAGCCACGTGAAAAATTCTGCGGTGCGCCAAGCAATCGTGAATTTTGATGAGGTTCATCTGTGAGCTGAACGGACCAATCGTAGTGGCTTCTTGTAAGATTTTCACAAGAGAAATTTCGACAGTTACTTTTAACAACTCGTTGCCAAACCCTAATGTTGAAATATTCAAACAATTTCAAATTATCACGTGACACCAAACGGAATGTTGCTCATCGATACTTTTGAATCGCTCGTTGGAATTCACGTTTGCTCTGGCAAGCAGCGACGGTGTTCTGTGACAAGACGGCTTTCAGCGTGGGCGGGTGATTCGATCGTTTGAATAACATGTTTATCGCCGATTCGGAGTGAAAATTATATTCAAAGCGAGTGTATTAGGATTTTGATTATGGCCCAAGAGGTGTTCACTGATGACGGCGTTTTAGCGATGGTTTCGCCTTTCGAACCCCCTCGTCTCGGCTCAGAGAACAATGCTTGCATACCGAATCGTATCTTTGTGAAGTGACGGCGTTGTCCAATACAATAGTTCGAAGAAAAACGGGAGAAATGGACATGGAGACAAGAGCAGTATTGTTGTTCGCTGCCTGTCGGTGTTATTCTCTCCGATCCCGTTGTTGGTTGCCTCGCGCCATTTGAATATAAATTTGAAAAGTGGTCGATATCGCTGACCGGGCGGCGAAGATCGATAATTGTACACGTGACGCTGATTGACCTTTGAATCGTGTGTTGGCAAAAGGTAGGATAAGTAGACGTGTACGATGATGAATGTGTAGACACACTGGTCTGCTACAGAAAAGGTTGGTATAGAGAATCTTAAACGTTGATTAAAAGTTCGATTCTCAGGTTACTGACATTTTAATCACGTTATCTTTTCTTGTTGTTGTTATCGATATCGTACATGGATGAACATCACAAGCGCATATCAAACTGTGCGATTTGGGAGGACAAAATTTCTCTTTCATCCCTCACAGCGACGGAGTGTCCTTAGTCGATCGGTGTCAATTGTACGCTAACGGATTGATCTACGATCAGCAGCTGAGGGCGCTATCTATTCTACTCCAGCTCGTAGACGACACTGTACACAGTGTTTTCAAAATGAATGCCCGGGAGCAAGTTTTCCCTACCTAGTAGGATCAATGTCGCGAGCGCTTCTATCTCTTTTACAAATGTATTTGTACCGCAAGCGTGGACTAGTCGAAGGTCGAGTTCCTGATGTCATCTCATCATAGGGTAGATATTTCGGAATACGACCATCTTTCATTTTGTAGATATAACCCAACTATGGTAGGCGGCGCTGTCACAGTAAGGTGACAATTTTCTCTAGATCGGCTTTAAAGTGCACTTTGGTATTCATTAATTTGTTCATTCGCGATATGTTCAAGATACAGCAGATGCTAATAAATTCCGTTCTTGTCTTATTTAAATGGATCTGGTTTCACTGATGTTTCGAGAAGCAATCATTATGCAATCATTGCGTATAACATCAGGTTTTTCTTTAGGGTCAATTTACTTTCGCCCCAAACGCGAGAGGTCAAACAGGACAAGATGACAGCTGTTCTGCCAATCCGCTAAGCGATCTCAGTGTCTAGTTAGAGGTTGAACCAAGATATGCGGAATGATGTGTTGGCTACAACTGACAGCTTTCAACAGTTATGAGACTAAATTTAAATATACAACTTGAGGGATTCCATAATAATTGTACGTTCATATAGAAGTACTTTACGCACTACGATCTGACTTTACATGTTAAGCCTCAGTGCAACCGCTTACACGTCTCGTGACGGGTGGAATAGATCTTGTCATCAAAGCCTGCTAGTTAAGTCTCCCTCAGCGAATGATTTGAGGGAGGAAATTGTTACAAATTTACTCGGTGCTCGAATTGATAATAATATAAAATGTGTGTGCAAAAAACCGAACTGCAGACCATGAGATCTCAATGCAATGGATTTGTAATACCAGACGATTTTTCTCCGAATAATCTGTCGACAGACAATCAAATTAGTTTCCTTCGGTCAATTTCTACTATTTACACATAACATGGTTTCATATTTCACAGTGTTTAACAATGGAACAGTCTGATTCATTCATTCATTCAGTCCTCTCCGTGCCGGTTGGCACATGAGGCGAAGACAACTTCACGCAAGTGGTTCCGGTCTGTCGCTGCTTCCGTTGCCGTCTGCACCGTGAATCCTTGTGCATGTAGTTCGCGTTCCAAAGTTCTGCGCCAAGTTTCCTTGGGCCGTCCCTTTTTTCGTTTACCTTGCGGGTGCCAGTGCATAGCTACCTTCGTATGCGAACTGGGATCCATCCTGCAGACATGACCGAACCACGGATCTGTTGTCATCGTTTCCGTAGCAATGTAGGTTTTACGGGATAGGGTTGCTAGCCCTAAGCCCAACCCTCCTCCTTTCTCAGACGGGCTTGGGACCTTCCTTGGCGGAGTTTTTCTTATTTGTAAGCCATTGTACATTTTGATTCATACAATGAACCACGGGTTTAAAATATAGAATCAGAGAGCGATTGCTGGTCAAGCAATAACGAAATTTATTCACCTGTTGCTCACATCAACCAGACATTAAATTTTGTGAAGGAAAAAGTGTACTATTTACCATGGAATATATCAAACGATACAGGTTCGGTCTGTAAACCATTTACACCAATATTTTCAATGAGTTTGTAGTCTTTTTGTGAATTTATTTTTCAGATTGATTCGTAGTAATTATATTACTATCTAATTGGATTGAAAACATTTATTTACCATTTAATATTCATCAATTTCCACATAATATTTGAAGTGATAAAAACACTTATGAATATCCATCTTTGCAAAATTATGAATATTTGTCATAAAAATCATATTTTCACATTCCATCTAAATATTAAAATTTCATTTCGAAATTGAGAAAAATGCAAATATCACGTCAAATTTCACCATTCGCGTTGCTGTGACTAGACACGTTTCACTGACAACTACATCCGGGAGCAGAATAAAAGCTACATTCCTCCCCAGTGGAAATTTTCGCGATTCGAGTGACGTGAATATTGATTTTCAGTGTGAATAGAAAAGTTCCGTTTAAAATACCAAAGTTTTTCAATAGCCGAAGGTTTTTTCGTTTCTAGACGTCAAAAGCTTGTAGTGGTTTACGAAAATTCTCTTCTGACTGACGTGGTAAATTTTTAGAGTGATAGAAATAAAAATAATTAAGTGTGCACTCAAGCCATTTCGAATGAATTCACGCAAATAGCGGATTCCGTTTATTTTAATGATTATCACGCAAATGGCACGAAACAAGCTAATGTTATTAAATATTTTGCAGTGGCCTTCAAGTTTAAGCAGTCTTTTTGCAAGTGATGCCGATTCTGATTATACAGTCATTACCTGATGAATTCAAATAATACTAAACCAGTCGTGGGGTTTGTGACACAGAAATGCGTTCAAGCACGGATTAAATATGCGATAAAAATTAAAAAAATACAGTGGAACCCAGGTACAACGAATTGCTAGGGAGAGAGTAAAATGTTCGTTATAAGCGGAGTTCGTTGTAAGTAAAACGCATTGTCAGACATGTGATTTTGGCGCCGCTTTTTCTGTACACGTGTAAACAATAAAGTAGTGAAGAATGTCTCAACTTTGTGTTCCTGCATGCGTGTAATCCATTTGATGAATAGATGATGCTACAGCACACAGATCACAACATTAATTCCAAGTTCATGTTAATAGTAGTAAATTTATTCTAAAACGAATGGCATGAATGTTTCAGAGAGTTGCTTCTTCTGCTGCAGGATGGTGGACAGCGTTGATTTTGCTATGCCATATTTGTTAGCAATTTCAGATTTTGTCATTCGGCCAATCTCTACTTCAGCCAAAAATTTCCCTTTTTTTCTCTATGCTAAACTGCTCTCGTTTTCGTTGTCTGTCAGCCATCGTGTAACTGTAAGAAGGCAATGAAGTGTCTGCCTGAGTGATTGCAATTTGTCATAAGTCTGTCATTACCAGTCACAGAGAATTCACGTGATTTTCTTGTGCGTGCGTGCGAGTCAGTTAGCACACTGTAGGCCAGGCTGTCTATGTCTCGCCAAGCTGTGTGTCAGTTCTATTCTTAACGCACTGCAGGCCACTCTTGACGGAGCGTTGTGGGCTAAAGGTAAGACAAAGCGAGTTCGTTGTATGTATGAACTTTATTGAACAAACATAGCTGTCGGGAACGTGTACAGTGTTCGTAATAGGCGAGATTCGTAACGAACAGATTCGTTGTACAAAGAAGGAATTTATTTGGGAAATCATGGTGTGATCGTTCAAACCGGGAATTCGTTGTAAGTGAGTTCGTTGTAGGTGGGTTCCACTGTACATAGTCTTAACTCTTATACTAAATTGCCTGAAAATGTGTTAGTCATTTCTATGCACCTCACGTATACTAAATCGAAATTTATTTGCTTATGACCTCGTTGTTGTCGAATGGCGATAATGTCACCTGAGTCCCAAACATGCACGATCGATGAAAATCGGTTTAGACAAATGAATGCAGTATTTTGGTTTTCTCTATTTTCCAGAACCCAGACTACCCATTCTTAACCTCTTTTGTGTTAATCAAACTTTTGTTTTTAATTGATTCAACAATCACCCTAATTATTTTGATCTACTTCCTTCATATATATATATATATATATATATATATATAGTCGCGACCGAAAGTCTACTAGTGTTAAATTCTTCCTAAAAGAGATATAGGCTGTGAACGCATAGCTTCATACCAGTATAGAAGTGCACATTTACGAAGGCTACTTGACCATGAAAATGGTACCCTCATAGCCCGAATACTAAATACTGTCTCCTTACACCATCTAGGTCTGATGATAACCAATATAATGCGTCCTAATTATAAACCAGGAGTTTGACACTGTGAATGTACACATTGCGGTTCTGAGTTTAAACGAATACGAAGAGGTTTTAAAAGCAATTAACAGATGAAACTGGTTCAATACTATATTAAAAATGCTGTGTTGTCGTTAGTTTCCAAAATAAATTTGGAATATTTTTGCAAGTTACAATGAACGGCTTTCTATGATTCGTTTTATCATTGATAGCCTATAGTGTTTTGCCACTTTACGAAAGAAAAACATTAGCATTTTATATAACATGAGGATTATTATCACTTGCAAACTATTCATAATTTAGTGATGTTCGCTGATGTAATAAATGGTTTTCCTGACTCAATTCCATTATGAGACATTTGAGGAAACTGAAGAACATTTCCAATACTCGAAAAATGAAATTGTGATTTTTAACTGAATCATTCATTTACCATTCTTCGAAATTCTTATCCGGGTGACAATCACGTTGTTTATTCTTTAGTTTGCAAATATTTCGGTTAATTTCTGTTTCGTTCAAAGTAAAAATAAAATAAATAAAACATCAGTTATCGATTTTAATATGTTGTTGTTTGGGATGGGGATGGGGATGTGAGCAACACATTACTATGGTCATCCATAAGCGCCTCGAGTGCTTGACCAAGAATCACGTTGGGATTCTGTGTCTGAACATCGTGGTTCGTTGTACGATCCCTATATAACAGTTGGCATACAAGTTTAACCTTGTTTACCTTTAATCCATTGTTTCAGGGCTCACTGAAACTGATCTTACTGTCTCCACCTGACGACGGCAAACAGCCAGAAACCGGTAGTGGTGTGTAAGGGATGGGGATGTGAGAAACACATTACTTTGGTTGTTTGTGTATTTATAATGCAAAGAAATTTGATTGCGATCGGTTAGAACAGGTTTTGGGTAACGTTTACTTATGACACAGAGGCTTCGTCAGACCAAGGGTGATTGTCAGGACAGGGAACATGACTAAGTATTAGTCAACCCACCACCACTTATTCGACCTTACCGCTAAACAGCCTACGGTACGCCTACACGGTGTCACGTCTCGCGGGCATGACCTTGACCGTGTTCATTTGTATTAGATTGACGTGGATACACACTAAGAGGAAAATCGACCACTTATCCTGGTCATTTCTACAAGACGTAACACACTGTATGCGTATTATAGGCTGTTTAGAGGTAAGGCCAAATAAGTGGTGGTGGGTTGACTACTACTTAACCCCTTCAGGACGGACGTAACCTTTTGGTTACATGAACTTCGCAAGTCATTTTAAGCTAATTCTAACTGAATTTTCCGAATTTTTTTGCACGGCGGCATACAGAATTTTGTCAACTGCAGGGTGGTTTTCTTCTTTGTTCTCAATCATTATTGACTTGTCCACAGTGAAAGAGAAAGTATGTGCTGGTACGGGTTTCGAACGTATCCTCACAATTCGCAGTTTTGTGAGCCGAATAAAAATCGCCATTGGTCTGACGAAGCTTCTGTGTCATAAGTGAAACGTTACCCAAAAGCTGCTCTAACCGATTTCACTCATATTTTTTGCATTATGAATACACGATCGGTCCCAAACATATTCCAAACGATTGTTACCTAATACATTCTCTAACCGATTGACCTCAAATTTATTGCATTTTAAAACCAGTTGTTTTTTCGAGCGATTCGAATTTAATTTTAAAAATTCATTCAGTTCATTCATCCTGTATAAATCAAATTGCTAATGATTAGACCACGTTCAAATCACTTTTCCGTATATCTCCCATTTTACATATTCGTTTTGGCGCTGTGCGTTACTTCGCAAAACGATTTAAATACAATTTCATTTCACCGACATTACGCTTATAAAAACCATGACGAAAATTCTTATAGACCAATTTACAGATAAACGACTTTCAAAGACAATAACTGTTCATATGTAGTACATTCACATGAGTTTAATTCACAACTAATTGCAAAGCACATACACTTATGCCACGCTTATTATAAAAGAAACAGCGATAATCAAAAGTTTATCAATCTCAGTAAGCCGATACAGAAAATCATTTGCAATGTATTTGAATTTGAATGTGGACACATATTTTGAAAAGACATCTTATTTTATCACCTTACTGTTTGCATACAATAATCATGCAAAATAAAGCATTACACACACAATCAAATGGCGGGGACATGTCTATGTTTTGAATAATCCAAATGAACAATGTTACCGAAACAGGCGAAAAACTCGACAATGCAAAGCATCGATTGCCCACGGGTGTTACCTTGGACAATTATTTCAATTTTGACACTGGTGGTTTGCCAACCGGAACCTAATTGAGCGCTTTCAAAAGCGAACATTGTTTTCCGGTTACAATGTCCCGTGAAAGAATTAACCTGATGAACGCTGGCGCAGACTTACTTATGCCAATGCATTTCAGATTATTTAGGATGTGAAGAAATACTTTTTAGTTCCAAATCTCTTGTAACTTTGATAAAATGTCATCCTTGTTTAACAATTGATTTTAAAATCATTGCTAGATGCCAGAGCGAATGTTATCTAAGTCATTAATCACTCAGAGGGCACTTCAAAGAAGTGATCGTGTACTTCTTTTCTCCCTACAGTTAAATTCAATTCCTTTTTAGTTTTAAAGCTGTTTTGAGAGATTTAACTATTTATGGATTTATGTTTAAAAGCGGATGATTAACAATATTACACTATTACGATATAAATTGAAATGCCGAAATGGCATATAACGACTCAGAAATGTATTTGTTGATTTCTACGCTAATGTTCATCATGCAGAGAAATTCAACGACATGTTTAGGCGATAAACTAAAGAAAGATAGTTTACGTGGTTAAAATGGTACTGACAAGCAAAAAGTGAAGAAATGTAGAGATATATGAATGTAAGCAGATATAATATATCCGCCTGCCACTGTCTAACAGCATTATTAAAACAAGTGCTTTAGTTAATTTTTTTCGGGTGTCCTAATTTTATAAGTAAGAGCGTGACCTGCTCTACCATTGCAAAGTTATTTTCTTGTATGATGGCCGACAATGGACTGTGCATTGCAAGTCTGGTTACATGTAATTGCTTTCCGCAATCTTCTATGATGGTGGCACCCTTGGCTCATCAATAAACTGCATCGCGGTTTAAATTGTTCTCGCAGGTTCTGAAGGAAACCATGCCAAAACAAAGTTATACTACTGTGCCACTATCGGATAGCGTTCTTACAAAGTGATTCCTGCTCAAGCGCTCGAGGCGCGTATAAAAGGCCATTGTATTGTGGGGTAGGGGATGGGGATGTAAGCACCACAATACAATGAAACTATGCCAAGTTATTTATCCGATACAATCCAATAAACTAAGTGCCACCAATGATTGCTTGAGTAGGCTAAATGTTTGCAGTGCATCACTGAAATAACCGATATGCTAGAATAGTATAGATATTATGTGAAACAACATTTCACTCAAGAATGATGGTGCAGGCGGTGAAATACTCAGAATAAATCAATATGCAACTGCAATTATGTGATGGTACCTTGAACAGACGTGTGTAAACTAGATGAAAATTATCACATAAGGAATACGGTAAGACGCAAGCCAATCAAACATTAATACACTGAAAAACGTACAAACGCAGGTGATGTTTTGAAGCTTCACCTCACTGTCGATTCTTATGCTCGTTGTCTTAACATGTGCTTACGCAACTTTGAGTGAACCTATCAAATTGAACAATGCCACCAAAATTGAACCGGGAAGACGTTCCCCACTGTTTCAAGGCAAGCGAATTCTGAACACAATTTTTTTACGGGATAAGTGAAGGCCACATAAAATGTGTTAAGCGGGATGAAAAGCGTGCAAATACGTTTCGCTTGAAGCGTATGTAGTTCTTGTATGCTTACAAAACGGGGATGGGAATTGGTTCTCTACACTGTATCACGTGATTAGAGGTGCGAACTATGAACTTTACTGATCATGCCTTCCATATTTAGGCTCTATGGGAAATTAAACTGACAAACCAAAGCCTTTGAGCTCTATATAGGCAAATTACTGAACACTGTTAAAACTTGATTAAAAAACAATGTTTTCTGCATAAACTTAAATTAAGTGAAATAACTTGAGCGAAACTTATTGAATATCTGATTTAGATCTAAATTAAAATCATCCAGTCATTTAGTCACTAATTATTGCTACAAATGCAGCGCTCTACGATTTGCTGCATACTTTTTTCCAATAAAAAAATAAAACGATTGCCGAGCGGAACGGCTCAATGGGAGTTACCGTTTCCGCTAATATGTTACGATATTCCCGGCTCATTCAATCGTTACATGGGCCAGTCAAAATAGTAAAAATCGATAACAACTTATTGGGATATCACCTTAGGTATGCTTTTTTGCTTTGGCTAATTCCCACGTTAGAAAAACACAAATTTAAGGGTATTTCAATAAAAAATTGCGTAAGCATTCCCCAGTGTGAATAAGAATTTTTCGTTTGTTCACGAAATTTGGTAAGTGTATTATACCACTCTGATTGTAAGTTAAACGTGAACCGGGATTGCTGAGAGCTTGATGTAGCTTCTGTACAAATTTACAGTTGAAGTTCCACATCTTCGTTAGGTAATTTGGAAATAATACACATTTAGCCAATATGATTGCTTAACAATTTTGGTTCTGTTCTCGAAACACACAAAATAAAACGTTGCTCATTTGTTCTTTGTCAAGTTCGAGAATGTTTCACGATTACAAATGAAAACAGATGATTAAAATATCAGAAACCGTGTGAATAATTGACCTATCCGTAAGTCTAATCAAATTTGTGTAAACAAGTTGTGCTTGTAAGCCACTGTTGAATAAGGTTGGCACGGCAATCCGACACAATCAATTGTGCCAAAACACATGAAGATGAGATTAGTCATATTAACCATGAACGAAAATCCATATTTTAAAGCATTTCCATCACGTACACATCATGATAGGTTTTGTGCTGTTTGCACTCATCAAGTAAGTATGGTACGATCAGGATCCGTATGCGTTTGAAACAGTGGAAGAATGTTAAACAAGCTCCGCTGGTATGCCACTGTTGGATAAGGTTTGCAGAACAATCATGTACAATCACATGCCAAAACACATGTTGATTTGTTTAAGCCCATAATCAGAACACAGATACCCATTTGAATGCATTTTTATCACACACACACACTTGCTTAATCATTCTCCGTATCTTTGTGTGCTGAACACAATGACCATAATATTGCAGTGACAAGTCAAATGCATTTTGTGAATTTGACACGCAAACGTTATTTGCGGCTTCAAATTAAATATTTATTGAGCAAATCTTAAAAATGTGAGAGATTTTACAAACATAATCACAAGGTGTAGCAAATGACAAATGGTTCGCAAAATCTTTGATGGATTTTGAATGATCGTTTTTTAGTATTGCATTAATAGGATCAAATTTTGTAAATATGCACACCACAAATTTTTTTAGATAGTTGGTACAAAATAGTCTAAGTGAGAAACTAGCATATAAATCTTACACTTTAAAACGATCACATTGTAGAATACGAAAATTATTTTCACATTTGAAATGAAAATACGTTATCTAACGTGAACTTTAATTGCGAAATCAGTGAGATGCACTGCAATGCAATAAACGGGGAAAGATTTTGTTCCGTTGGCATCGGTGAATCGAAAATCCTAATGTCCCATAGTTTGTTTATGACAACTTTAAGTACATTCTGAGAGATCTGCGATATTCATCGCAAATCAATCAACAAAATGTCGTTAAAGTTCAAAGTAGATTAATTTCCTCGTTTCGATTTAAAGAATGCACTTAAGTATTCTCCGATCATTATTACTAAAGATTTGGAAGTGAATAATTAGATCGTAACTATTTTTATTGAGATAACATCGCTTTTCGCATTTATTCTTTCTACTGTATCTATCATCTGCTTATTTATCCTATTTAACATCTCCACATTTCTACAAACGAATTTAGAGTGGTATTTCATTATATAATGACGTCTGATCTTTAGTTTTCTAATTGGGTTCATGATGATTCACAGCAGAAAATTTCATCACATCATAATAGAAATCATTATATATAAGTTACAGAATACTGCCACCTAGAACGCTTTTTGAAATTTAGTTTTACAATTGCTGATAAGGATAAAAGGTGTCACAGAACACAGTGAGTAACCAGCCGTTGCGTGTAATTGCAGGTGTTGTGAGCAATCCGATGACCAAGTGCCAACTGAACGATATTATAAATTTTTAAACCAATCATTTGTGTGACTAAACAATATATTACATTATATATTACAAATGTCAGCTCTGAAACTGGGAACCTGGAACGTCCGGTCCATGCGGGCAGGATTTCATGACGACGTCTCGAATATCAGAGTCGTAAGAAAATCAGCTAGGATAAACAATTAGCCTGCATGAGACGCGGTTACTAGACGCTGGTAGGCTAAAAGATAATGATTACTCAATTTTGGAAAGGTAGGGGCTCTGGTGAAACTCGACTGCATGGAGTTGGGTTTGCCGTTCGGAGCAGCCTACTGAAATCAGCAGAACATAACAGCTGCGAGAGCGAACGGATTTAGACTCTAAATCTGAATTGAAGTACTGGTATCGTTACGTTGGTCAATTTTTATGCTCCGACGCTCTCTGAAGCACCCGCTGACAAAGACACTTCTAATCAGAGCCACACAGCACACCTCAAATTCGTACCACAAAAAACTATGAAATAGTATTGGGTGATTTCAATGGCGAAGTTGGTGCAGATTAGAAGTCTTAGTAAACTGTCTCGGAAGGTTTGGAGTAGGTAAAACCAAGGAAAATGGACATGGCCTTTTAGAACTGTGCACACAGTTCAGTCTTTGTGTAAGTGACACTTGATTTTACACAAAATCACAGCAAATATTCTCTTGAAAACATACTTGAACTAAGCACTGACATCAGCTTGATCTCATTCTTATTTACGCGCACTAATTTAGAAAGCGTTTTCATCGCCAGATCATATCAAAGCGCAGACTCCGACACTGATCATTCACTGGTTTGTGCAAAACTGAAGCTTCCCCACACGAGATTTCACCGCACCAAATTGTATGCTAAGCCAAAGATAGACGTCAATTGCATGTGCGAACCTAATCAGGCTGCGCAATTAGCAAAAGCCTTCAAAGCCGAGTTCAGCAAAATAATTGCACCAGAATCGGCTTCAGAAAATTGGGTATTGCAAAAAGCTGCATATGCCGAGTCGCAATTTCGATTTACATTCATAATAAAGCTCGAACAAGCGACTGGTTCGGAGCAAAAGCTTCTAAGATAATTGCTGTGCTGGATGAGAAACGGACAGCATTCTTGAAGTTAAAAGGTATGCCTCAACCACTTGAACATTTCGAACGTTTACCAACCATTGAAAACCTAGATATTCCTCATAATCTTGAAGAGTTTAAAACAGCGATCGCCGCTGCTAAAGCACGCATGTAAGGACAATAACGGAAAGTATTTTCTTACACACAAGGTGTGATGGCAAGCTTTTCAATGTGAACATTTTGAAAGCACAAACCAACGTAGGGGATGTACCGATTCGCGACACGATTTTTGCAGACGATGCAGTTATTATTGTTTGCTACTAGAATACCTACAGTCATTAAAAGACTGATTTTCAGTCTGCTTGCAAATAATTGGGCTGAAAATCTGCTGAGCAAAACCAAAGACCTTGGACTATGGACTGTATGGCCTCCCATCTTTACTTCAGAAACGGTCAGCTTTAACCAGTACATCATTTCATATATCTTGGTCCAACCATTGCAGATAACCTCTCGCTAGACACCTAGATTAATACGCGGATTGTCAGAGCAACTGTTATTTGCTACCGATAAAACTCTCGAGTCTAAGGCAACCGGGAATTGATCGTGAAGTGTAAATGCATTACTTTACGGTAGTGAAACCTGGACCATCCACGGAAGAAGCAAACAGAAGTTGAATGTTCTCCGTTAAAGAGCATCCATCTCATCTTGAACATATCTTGGATAGATAAATTAGAAAATACAGACGTGTTATATAAAGCTATAGAGCATGATCACTCTACAAAGACAGAATCGCCTCGCTGTCTGCTTCATGTTTACAGAAGAGAAACAAATCTTAGCTTTGAAAACATTGAGATTGTACAGGCAACGTTCGAAGTATTACCAGAATATTCCTGATTCAAAAATCGAGAGCACACTCCAATAATATATCGATTTTCATCATATTGCATTGCATGTGAAAAATTAGTGCGTATACATATCGTGCTTCCCTTAACCGATGATTGCAAATTATGCGCAACTTTATACACGTACTTTCTTTGATACACTACTCCCACCCATTACAATAATAAAAAGTAATTGTGTAATTCAACAATATTTCGAGAAATTCCGAAAACACTAAAATGTGTTACATGAATATAATATTTCTAATATTTATTCCTAATAGAGCACGCGATTAATAAATTTATTTATATAAATGATAAACTAAACGTAGTAAAAATTAAAATTCAAGCTATAAAACAGAGTTATATATAGCAAAGATGGCTGAAACGTATATAGATTGGCTTGAAAACTTTCATATTTCAAAAGCGTTAACCCTTGGAAAATTTAAATTAGAAAGTCGACCATTAACTTGCTTGCACTTGCTATACAGAGAGATTAGTATACGATAATCTTTGTCGATTCCCTTACGAGCTGGTAAGAAATTGCTCCAAGTCGCTCTCGTAATAACCATGATTAAAAACTTTATCTTCACGCTGGATTAGAACAGCTAATGCTCCATTTACTGAATGAAGTTAAATTCGAGTGTCTGCAAACAGAAATGTTGCATATCACCGGAAACATTAAAAAGTATATTTTACTCCCGGTTCAGGCAGTATAATCTTATGTGCAACATGAAATTATTACGTGATGTCAAACACCGATGGACAATGTCATTTTCATAATAAATTTTACGCAGCATTAAGGCAGCCGTTCTTCAGATGACATACCTATAGAATAGACCTCAATCAATCGTCCAAATCAATGTTATTTTTTAGATGAGGAATGCTTACAACCCCATTACTGGTTCCGTAAACGAAAGCTCTTCAAGATATTGACAAGTAAAATTTGAAAACACGTTGGAACATTATAAACTAAACTTGTTATGAATTTTACAAAAATCATATCAACCTCGCATTCGATTTAATATGAACTTGTTGTTAATTGTAACAAAAGTTCAACAATCAACAACAATGACTCACTTGCATTATGAAGAACGGCAACCAGCAAAGACAAAAGCATCCCATTATAACACCCAAGGTTTTTATGACTTTTGTATCCGAATTACCACGAGAACGTTTCCTCGGCAAATCACTTGAAACCGACTGATTAAATGACACGGTTCGATTAGAAAACCGAGACGAATGATCACTCCTACGATTCCCGTTCTCCGATCTGTCTATTTGCTTGTTTGAGTTGGTATTGATTTCCGATGGCGGATGCGCTCTCACATTCCGTTCGCTTGCATCTTGTTGCTGAATTTGTTGCTCGTGCGGAGAATTCACCTGCTGATTGTTTTCCATCAACATCTCGGTCGCATTCTCATCGAATGAACTCGGCTTCAACTGAAGCTTTTCCGCTCGAGACATTTCACGTGCCAGCTTGAATATTTTTCCATACAACACTATCATGACAATAAGGGGAAGATAAAACGCACAAAATGTTGCATAAATTTGGTATCCGACATCTTGGCTATATTCACAACGGCATGGTACAAAAGGAGGCTTCCATCCAAAATTCGGTGGTATGCTAATCAAAGCGGAAACGATCCACGCGATTGCGATCATCTGACCCATTCTCCACGGAGTACGTCGAGCGATGTATGTCAGGGGGCGGGTTATCACCAGATATCGATCAATCGAGATGGCACATAAATTGAGAATCGATGCAGTACACAACAACACGTCAAATGAAATGAACATATCACAAAGGGATTCGTTGAACGGCCAACTGTCCTGGATCTCATGCAAAATGGCGAATGGTAGGACGAGAATTCCCACGAGGAAATCGCTGAATGCTAAACTCACGATGAGAATGTTACTTGGCGTTTGGAGTTTCTTCACCAGTGTGACCGCCAAAATCACTAGAAAGTTTCCACCCGCTGTTCCAAGAGCAATTAGCACCAGAATAATCCATGTGGTAATTTCACCTGCCGTTAGACTTATTGTACGCTTGCATTCAGCAAACGCATAATACATATTGAATACACGGAGCGGTTAATTCCTTCCGGTAATAAAATCCTCTGTTGTAACAAAAACGAGTGTGGTGGTTAAGTTGGATCAGTTTGACAGCAGATTTATCTACTGCTCGGACCAATCGGATAAAAGGTTTCGATCTGGAGGACAATAGAAATTGTAATCCTGTTGGGTATATATTTTCAAGGTCATAAGGAATATTTTTGATGGCGTTTTGATAAATATTCAGGAAATCGTATGCTATGTTCAAATCCCCGTCGGCGACACGAATAAATGCTAGTCCATAACTCTATGTGAGAAAAGGTCCTCAAAGTAGTTGTCGCTCGACGTTTTCTATGTTTGACATTATTCTGTTAGACGGACACAAGTACAGACGCAGATACACACGCACGCACGCACACACACAAACAAGCAGATGAAAATGGCGGGTAAAAACACGGTGTTCAAAATGAACTTTTGGTCAATGTGAACCACTTCCTCATTCACGGGCAACCTTTGTCTGTCAAGTTCCTGGCAGATTTGTATTCGCGCGGAGAAAATAGCATTCGTACTTTCTTGAACGCAAAATCATAAACACGCACGCACCTCGTGACGAAAACACGCGTGCTCGCACGAATAAAAGGAGGAAATATATTGGAAAAATTTGGTTACTATAGGTACAAGTGATAAATGTCGGTGTCAGCCTCAATGTGTATTGGGAAGCTAAAAATTGATCAAAAATACTTCAGTTTTGAACGATCAAATTTTTTTAAACTTAGCTGAAGAACCCAGCTAACGAATTGTGTCACAATCAGAATAGATTGCAATTTTGTTTTGTTTTGTACTGGTGTACACAATGTTTCGAGTTTGATTGACGGATACATGCATATGACGCCAATCGATAAAAACACTTTAATCGATTCAATGACGAAGTAGATAAACTAAACAAAATTAAATCAACCCCATTTATTATTTGCTGTGAAATCCGAAAGGGTGATATTTCAGAGGTAAATAAGTCACGAAACGTGCCAGCACTGAGAGAATGTAACTGAGTTCGATGTATGTATGTATGTTCGCATGAGGTTAAGTTTAGTTAACCGCTTGCTTATCTGGTATTTAGTATTGTTAATATGCCGCCAATGCTTTTAACCGAGCCTTCATAGAAAAAGGAAAATTCAGGATACCTTATAGTATAATAGTATATATCCTTATATTTTCAGATGTTTTTCGAATAATTCCAATGAAATTTAATGTGCCAAGTATTTGAGATGATTTTCTTTTATGGTAGTCACTTAACATATCACAGACTATAACTACAACTAAAATTTAACATTAAACAGATTATAATTTGAAAACAATCATTAAATACTCAATTATCTTGAAGTATTAAGTGATCTTGAAAGTGTTTACGAGCGTTGCAGTATGATTATTTTAAAGCTAAACATTGACAAGCCAATTGCTCGAAGATGGAATGGAGATCTCATCAAATTTCCTGAGATGAATTTCATTATTTGCCATTTCGCAAGCTCAATCTCTTTGTTCTCATACAAGACAACTGGTATCTTACTGTCTCCCTTCTG
Source organism: Atriophallophorus winterbourni (assembly GCA_013407085.1). Classification (NCBI taxonomy): domain Eukaryota; kingdom Metazoa; phylum Platyhelminthes; class Trematoda; order Plagiorchiida; family Microphallidae; genus Atriophallophorus; species Atriophallophorus winterbourni. The sequence continues at coordinate 17,476 of JACCGJ010024728.1, forward strand.
CAACCTGAGGTGATTTTCTCGGTGATCTTCGTAGCAGTAATCAACACGATTATGCTTAAAGTCACTCTGTTCCCGATGACTCTTCAACAAAGCAGATCGATTCAAAAGACAAACAGTCAAATACGTTTGTGTACGAGTGCATATTACAAACAGGTTATTTCGATTGATTTGATTACTTGACTAAGTTACACTGTATATATACTGTATATATACTATACTATATATACTGTATGTATACTGCATATATCAGGGTTAGCTCTCATATATTCGGCAAGTTTTGATTTGAGTATAGCTAAGCTGTGAAAAATTACCGAATTGACAAGTAGGGAATTTCAAGCAAAACACACACGAATCGATTAAAAATACATGCAGCAGTTCCGTTTGGAGTGTGGTATTGCCAAGTGCAACCATGACCCTGGATGTTGTCTAAATTCAGTAACTCGTCATTCTCCTTTATTTTATCTGGGTACAGTGTTACTAAAGGAACAAAGTTATACTTAAATGCCGCTGTTAGAAATGGGTTCGAACAAGGAACCACGGTGTTCAAGCACAAAATCACAAATTAATTCTTGGTCAAGAAGCTTAGAAACGGCCAAATCTCTTAGACACCACGTGCGGGTGATGTGAGCAACAAAATACGTTGGAACTAAATGAATTTTCTAAAACATTTCTTTGCTTGCATTTCCATCACACACACCCCACGACCGGTTTCGTGCTGTTTGCACTCATCAGGTAGGGACAGTAAGATCAGGATACGCATGCGCTGAATTTTCGTCGACAAATTAGGGGCGCAGAATTAACTGGCTGTTATTTTTGATTGTGAGGCGTAGTTGAAATCCAGTCAGTGAAACAAACTGTTAAGTGAATGAGGTTGGTTTGATTCATTCATCTTCGACAAATGCAACTCGTCGTTCGTAAGTGCGATAATGTACAACAAAGTAAATGGTTTATGTCTCCGGTGCAAAGCGATTGATCCGGAAACATAAGCAGGTTATATGGAATTTTAAATAAACATACTGTTCGATGGGTGCTACTAAAAACGTATTTAACTTATTTTACCTTGCATCGCGTTGGCTTTATGCTCGTCTAATTTTTTTCGTTAAGTCATTATGAACTTGGGGTGAAGTTTGTTACCTAATTCATTTTTATGCAGTATGATTCATTTATCCGATAAAGTAAGAATTATGACAACTCGGGTAACGTTTCACTTCTGACACAGAACCTTCGTCCGACCAAGGGTGGACCGCCGTGTCAACTGACCTTGACCGTGTTCACTTGTATCAGATTGATATGGATACACACTAGTAGGAAAATGGACCACTGATCCTGGTCATTCCCATTAGACGTGACACACTGTAGGCGTAGTATAGGCTGTTTAGCGGTAAGGTCAAATAAGTGGTGGTGGGTTGACCGTTACTTAATCATGTTCCCTGTCCTGACTATAACCCTTGGTCTGACGAAGCCTCTGTGACATAAGTAAACATTACCCAAAAACTACTCTAACCGATTTCACTCAAATTTCTTTGCATTATGAATACACGATCGGTCCCAAACATATTCCAATCGATTTATGACAACTCGGGTTGCGCATACCAACCACATTTGCTCTGATACAATATATGTTTGGATATAATTCCTGATGAGTTAACTGAGATTATTTAATCCCACGAATTCGCGTACTTCTGATTGCGCCACCCGTTCTTCATATTATAGTTACAATTGGCGATAGATTTACGCAGCAACGCATCAATATGTAGCAAACATTTATTTTAATGATGATCGAGACAATCCACAATCCATATACTTAGTCATCAACAGTAGTAAAATTAGAAACCACGAGTATACAGTCAATATGCAAGAATCACATATCTTTGCGTAGGAAAACGTAAATGAAACCATAAATTCCGACATTTTTCAAGTATGAAATCTTTTTGCTTACATCCGTGAATTATGTAATATTACGTGTACTCCTTCAGTATATGCATAGCGGATACGTAGTGACCTTATGTTGACCTTCAAAATCCTGCATTTTGTAGACCACCCCCTTAAACACTTGCTAAAGCCCAATGACCTTAGTCGAACACGAACGCATTCAAAGGCTTTAATCATTCCGCATTCTCGATTGGATATACGTCGTAATTTTTTCTCAGTAAGAATTTGTTTCACTTGGAACTATTTGCCTGAAGAAATCACACGATCAGAATCTGTTGAGGTTTTCGCTTCCAAACTCGATGGGCTTATGATGAACCATGCGGTATGCGAGTGTCCCTATTGATTTTTGAGATATTTTATATACTTTTTTATATGTTCCATATACCTTGTCATCCTATGGTTATTGTTAAGCTTAATGCTTTTACTACCATAAAATTTTCTGAGTTCTGAGTTCTGAATGATTATTGGTGAAAATAATTCACACGTTCCTCCCAATAAACCTGGTGTTATCACTTGGTCCGGAATTTCGTTATCGTTAAACTTTCATATTTGTATACATACAAACACACGCGAACGTATACGTAGATGTACACTTGCAATACGGCTTGTTTACAATTTTAGACCACGTCTCTCGCTTCTGTCAGATTCCAGTGATAATCCATCTTTCCTGTCGTCCATAGTCCACGGATATCGATTATACATCGATCTGGCTAGCAAGTTAAGCATCCGCTAAAAATACAAGCCAGACTCATTTTGAGTTGACGTTGATATTTCCTAAGATATCGTCGCACTTAAAACTTGTATTTCTACAACTTTCGTGTTTCAATTTTCTAACAGAAAAAAATTTGAAAATACGACTAGGATATGGGAGCAGCAAAGTTGAAGTACAAAATTTATTTTGAGTTGAGAACTGGAGTTTTTAATTTTATATGTGGCGTTTTCTCATTTAATAGCTACTAAAAATTATGTAAATTTTCAAGCTGATAGTATAATAATCGGTTGGTAAGTAAGGTGTCTTTTTGAAATCATAATTACAACGCATACCTCATCTTCATCTAATCATAGTCCAAATTTTTCGGATATTGCTGAAAAAGAAACCTATTATTAAAACGTGATAAATGCTTAAAATGAAATCGAACATCGTTCAAAATGTTCAACAAATTTAATTTCGAAACTTGAAAATGAAATAGAGCGAAAATATTCATTTGCATGCTTTTCCGTAACACACACCCAACGACCGGTTTCGTGCTGTTTGCACTCATCAGGTAGGGACAGCAGGATCAGGATCCGCATGCGCTTGAAATAGAGCGAAATTTACACGTTTTCATTTTCCTTTGAGATCTATGATACAAAGAATGTGAACCTTGATTGCTGATCAAAAATGTGAAAAATTTTTTGTTTTTAATTCTAATTGTTGAAGCAACAGCATAAGCATGACCAACGTAATGTTTTCATGTAAACGTTACGAATCTAACATATTTCACTTGAAAAATTACTTGGACTTATCTCAGCGTTTTTCTATTATTGTATTTGACTTATTATTGATTGGATTGCTTGGAAGCATTGAACTAAATACCGATAAGAGTATACATTTGACGGGAAACCCTACATAAACCAGACCATTATTGAGAGAGTTACCTTGCTTGGGAATTTCTTGAGATTCGTCGTAATTAAATTATTCGCTACACGAAAATCTTTGATTGAATATTACGGCTAGTAGAATATCAATAATAATAATAATAATAATAATAATAATAATAATAATAATAATAATAATAATAATAATAATAATAATAATAATAATAATAATAATAATAATAATAATAATAATAATAATAATAATAATAATAATAATAATAATAATAATATATGAAAATGTGAATCCAGACACGGATGTATATCGATCCCTTTTCATGAGTATTTGTGCCCATAAATAGTTCTCAAAAATGTTTGTGTAATTGTTTGTTTCTTAAAGTGTATGAAGTGTTATTGCTTTAGGGATAAAAGTAATTATTTTCGATGTAGCCGCTGAGAGAAATATCAGCAAGTTTATTAACGATTAAGCCCGTAGGCTGAATTCCCAAAAGACGATTATGTGATGCGATGTGACAGAAGGCTCATTTTGAGTTAATCTATTGCAGCTAAAAATTACTCTGAACTAAACATTGATTGCTATCCAAATAGATTTTGAATAAGCGAGTATTTAAAACCAGTTTCAATACACAATGACTAGGTGTGTTGAGAACTTCCCAGCTCGATTCCATCGATTTCTTTTCTTCAAAATAGAATGATAGGGGGGTTGATTTTATTTGGAATGTGTGGCTAAAATATATAATGGGTGCTGTGATTGATTCACGTGCATGCAGACTGCACTCTGAATAAGCGGTTGTGATGAAGAGCTGTAATTACGCGAAGCTGTTCAAGGAAGACACTACAGATTGCACGAAGAACAGGTCTGTTATTTCTGAAACGGTTACGCTACCTGAAGTGATGTACTTTACTTACTTTTTACTTTTGTGCAACTGGCTCCATGGGTGGATTAGTCGGCTTCATCGATGTCTCGGATCGCACCAGCCCACGCACGTCGATCGGAGGCGAGATCGTTGCAGATCGTGATCCAGTCTCGTTCCCACCTGCGAACTCCGTAGACGGTACGCAGACCCAGGGTGTCTACATCCTCATTCACAGTTGAAAGCCAGGTTTTCATTTGACCACCTTGCCGCCGACGCCAGGTGCGAACAGGTTTGGGGTCGAGGACGAGTTTTGGAAGTGCTGTGTCTGTCATTCGGAGGACGTGGCCAAACCATTGCAGCCTTCGCCGTTGTATGTGAGCTGAAAGTGGAGATAGTCCGCTGCAGCGCTCTCGTACGGCTGCGTTAGATACTCGGTCAGTATATCGGATGCCCAAGATTACCCTGAGGCAACAATGGTTGAACACTTCTAATGTGCGTACATCCTGTGACCTTAAAGGCCATCCGTAAAGCAGTACAGGGCGGATCGCTGCTTGATAAACCTGAAGTGATGTGGTAACATATTATGCCATATCGTGTCATGTATGATTGATTGAAAGCTAATAACGACATAAACATTGAAAATCTCATTCAAATTTATACGGAGGCCATTGACTAGGCTGTTACACGCCGTATTCTTGGAATAATTCAAAGAAATCATATAACCAATATGAACAATATCATTAAATTAATCAATCGGATTAATTTTGAATGGGATTTTAGACTGTTACACAAATATAACTTTACTCGATCATGAATAGCAAAGGAGAATCCGAGACTATCTTATTCTTACATACAAAATCCTTACTACTATTTCCCACCCCCGGATAAATTATTCCACCTTCAAACTTCCAGCAGCGTCCGTGGTCATGGTTGCAAGTTAAAAATACCACACTTCAAACGGAACTGCCGCGGGTATTTTTATTCGGTGCGTGTGTGTGCTGTGTTTGGAATTCCCTACCTGCCGATTTGATAAACTCAATCAGTTTAGCTATATTCAAATTAAAACTTGATGATTACATGAGAGCGAATCCTAATTTTTTTCAGTCATGGGTCCCAAATATGTACCTATACATCGATTCTTTGTTTATTTTGTTATTTTCAGCCATAAATCTTTAATCTTGTATTTTGTATCTTGACATTGATTAAGGGCATATTATTTCCTTAACTTAGTAACTTACTTCTTTCGTTTATATGATTGATCTCGCTAACTGCGTGTTAATAGCCATCCTTCTAAGTCATATTTCGTAAGTCTATTATCGAATAATTAATACGTACTTGAGGCCAACCATGGAGTATGCGGTTCAGGCTTAGTCACCCTGGCTACAGAAGGAGATCAGCCTTTTGCAGAGAACATATCATCGGACCACCAAGCTCGTACGCGGTTTGAAGCACAAACAATACGAAGATCGTATTGCAAGTCTCAATCTATTCGACTCTCGCTACCGCCGTCTTAGAGGTGATTTGATACTTATGTTCAATATACTGCATACCCCCAACCATCCCCTAAATCAACTATTCACGCGACTACCACGCAGAACCAGCCGGAGTCACGACTATACAGTACATATTCCCGACTCGAGACTAAACTGTCGAAGGTACTTTTATTCTGTACGTGTATGCTTTACCTGGAACTACCTACCTTGTAATGTTGCACATTCACCCAACTTGGATATATTCAAATTGAGTTTGGACAATTTCATGTTGACCAATCCAAACTTTGAACCTACATATTTTGCACCATAAAAGCTTTGAACTTCGAAACCAGTTTCTGTCCAATGGATCTTTACTTGATTACTGAAATGCTCAGTAAGCAAACAAATCCCGTCTTTCTAACCATGTTATTCGTAAATCTCATATTATTCTGTGGTTTTTGTCAAGCTATATGCTTTTTAGACAAACAAACAAACTGTTTAACTTACAACTCCCAACGGAATATTCTCTTGAAATAACATTGCCATCATTTAGCAGAACTCACTAAACTAACACGTGACGCTGTGGAATTAAGTCATATTCACCTCTACTTTCATCTTGTGTCTAAATTTAGGTTTGGTGAATTGTTATCTCTTGTAGTGTTCTCAAATTATTTATGGGTTCAATTTGTTGTTTAAATACAAACTGGATTGTGGTTTATGATTTGCCGATAAGCGCCAAGCCATCCTCAATGCGATGTACTGGTTTCAAAATGCGAGAGTATTCTAGTTTCGTTATGATCAGTATCGCTTCTTTACTGATGAAACTGTCTGTGTTCTCGAAACCTCAATCTCATCTGAAACGAGTGACGATTACGTTGGTTTCACTTAGGATTCAGCGGATATAACGAGCAGATCAAGGATTTGGTTGATAATTAATCAATAAGGGAACATAAATCAATATGGATTAAATGTGGGCCTATTTTAAAAAGCATCGGCATTGACAACGCGTAGGAGTTCATGCTTAATTATAGTTGAAATATTTTTCCTAAGGCATGTAAATAATATTAACGATTAATTAATAAATATACGTTGTAACTAAATAAAACAGGAAGAATATTGCAATCGATTGGAATATGTTTGGGACCGATCGTGGATTCCTAATGCAGAGACATTTGAGTGCAATCAGTTAGAGCAGTTTTTCGGTAACGTTTCAATCCTGACACACCGTATGTGTACTATAGGCTGTTTAACAGTAAGGTCAAATAAGTGGTGGGGAGTTAACTACTACTTAATCTTGTTCCCTGTCCTGACTAGCATCCTTGGTCTGACAAAGCTTCTGTGTCAGAAGTCAAACGTTACCCAAAAACTGCTTTAACCGATTACACTCAAACTTCTTTGCATCAGGAGCAATATTGTTTTATTCTGTTTTTATTTAGGTTTCAAGTTAAAAGAACGGATCTTACATTTGTGAGGCTCATTTATGCTTACGAGAAAACGTTGTGGTCTAGAATTTGGAGGTTTGAATATCACATAACTTTAAACAAATAATTACACCGTTTACAATTCAAATTTTAATGAAGCATAAAATGTGATTGATAGTTTTCGTTTTTGCTCTATAAAAATCTTCGAGATTCGAGAATAATTAATCGAAAATCGGTATTTCAGGCCGAATCGATACTGAATGATAAACCAAATGAAATTTTGGCTTAAATTTGAACTGTAGAAACTTGATATTTTTCGCATATGTGCGCATATGTACTTGCACATTCTTTTATTAATAATAAATTCAATAATGTTTTTTATATAACTACATTATTTCACTCGATATAGAACAACCGTTTATACAGATAAACTTTAGCTACGTTTTTTAAAGATTTGATTTGTTGAAATTAACGCATATACCTAAGTACGTTTCAAGCAATGCGGCACATCTAGTTAGAACAAAAAGTATATTTTTACAACTAGTTTTGCCGGAACACAAATCTCAGGGATGAAGTATCAGGTTTGTAGAAGAACGGATGAATGAGGTTAGAGAAAAAATTGCATGAAATTTGAGAGGAAGTTGTAGACGCGCTAACGAAAAAAGCGTGCTAATGATTGTTAGTTATATTGTACAATTTTTTAACCTCACATAGCGTTTCCTTATCCAAGAAACAGGACCAAATGTTTTCGAACTAGTAAATGTGCGACATCAAATTTCAATAATCACAAAAATGATTATTATATTTTCAATTGACAGTCGGTCCAGAAATGGGTAACAATTCGTTTCGGGCAACCCATACGAGTGGCAGGAAACAATAGGACACTACTCATAATCTACAGCTCAAACGACGTTACAAAATTTATGTAAATCATATATAGTGAATAAATTTATGAGTTGATGTCAACTTTGAACGAGATGGGCAATGATAAACTTTGGATGAGTCTCACACATACCAAATGCAAGTCAACCGTTTTAATTTACAGGATTGAACAGCTTGGAAATTGTGCACACTACTTTACAACTCTGGCTGCCGTCGTGATCCTTTTTAAAGGTTATCTCATGGTTTATCTCTCGCTAATTCATTTCACCCAATGTACCCTTAATCACCAAGAGTGATTCCAGTGTTTCCATCAGACCACAATCAATGAACGCTAACCCGTTGTGTTATGTAATTGCACAGGACGTGAACAGCCCAGAACTAACAATTTCGACAGATTCACTCGCTTGCCTTCAATTAATTTTGCAAATCATTCATTCAAATTGTACCTTTGATAATTTGGCTGAACTGTGGCCTGAAAGAAAAATATTGCAATCCGATTTCTGTTTTAAAAACGTAGAATCGGATCATACTGTCCTTGCCTAACATTTACCAATCAAGTTGTCTAGTTTTATATAGCTAACCAACTTCAACCTACATGTGGTTTGAGTGCAATTTAACATAAATCCTTTAGGAAGAATTCGGAAAAACCTATAAAATAATACGCTGAAAACTAAGAAAGCATACACTCCTATCAGTTGAATTTAAAAGGAGACATAGCTCAATAAAAGCTAAGCACACAATTCATAAAACGAACCCGTTAGCGATATTTTTCACATCGCACATCGTACCGTTAATTCGCTTAAATTTTTCTCCAATGTAACTAATGAAATTATCGATTTCCTCGTCATTTAAACTCCACCGTGGCCGCAATGAATTGTACATTGTTGGACGTGGTGGCATTCCAGACAGACGTGAGCGTTGAAACGGAGGAAGAATCGGGAGAATTTCTAATTAGGTTGTTGCCATTCCAATTTTAATTTCGCAGCGCGCGCGCACACACACAGATATGTTATCCAAATCGAACATACCAGACAATGGTAATCCTGTCTCGACTGGATTTGAATCGTATCGTAAATTTAAAACTCAATTCCCCGTGATTCGAAGCAAATTTACAACAGGAAAATTTTGTTATAATCCAGTTCACTTGAGTATGCGGAAAAGCTTGGATTAGGTTGAAATAGTTGTGATCGGAAGAAAATGATATTGCGTTTTCTTGGAATTAGCGACATTGAAATGTTGAAATAGTTTTTTCGCTGGACAAAGTTCTTTGCACCAGCAATGTGATGCCATTAGAAATTATATATGTATTTGAATACCCGTTGTAATGCAGAACTCCAACAGAATGACTGAATAGTGTAAATAATCTGTTCTTGCTTGTGATTATTTAGAATTTGTCAAATCGCATGTTTTTCATCAAGCATGCATTAAATTTTATAGATTGATCAGGATACCTTCCAGACATTCACTTGAGAGTGGTTTCATGATTCGAGCTTATGTCGTGCTTGCCACAATAACAAAATCTCTTCACACTAATATATCCTTCGTGACATCATTGCTGTTTTACAGAATTTTGAAAATCAATCGACCTTTGAAATTTAATTTTGTGAAAGCTATTATTTAAAATCTTTTATTGATTAAATTTCTATCTCTCTCAATAATGCATTTCATTTAAAGATGTCAGCTTCTTGCTTTATTTGAACAAAAGTTATCCAATTTGCTTACTGCTTTGATCACGTTTTTATTTCCTTTATCGTGAATGATTGAATATTTTGCTCTCTTCATGAGAAGTGTGATCATAAATATATCGTTTAAACGAATCAGTAAATTTCTCGAATTTACACACAAATTAAATCGATCACGACCTTCAAGAGAACAGCGTTCACAATTTTCTCGTATGTTCGATTGCACGATGACAGAACTACAATCAGATGGAAGGCAGTAATTATGCATCATGTCAAACAAGTAATTAACTAGGCACTTCCGAATCGATGTGTCTAACTAATAATTAACATAATTTATAAGAATTCATTCAAAGGTTTCGGTATTAAACGATAAATTTAAACGAATCTCCTGACTATTTGTTTCGCGTTTATAATTGTACAACATTCCGGTTTTACATAAACATGTAGTGACGCAGTAATGAACGCAGTCCGATTAGTTGAAACTTATATAATTTGAATTTATTGATTTTTAGTTTTGAAAATTACAATATGGTTATTCCCTTAGTCTAAAAATTAGTATTTAGTGAGACTAGTTTAATTCAAGAAAGCTAATTTGCGCAACTTAAAATATACAACGAGTGTCTATTCGTCCTTAATGTGAGCAATTGGGCCAATGTTTCGATCAAGGTAATTCAAGATTTTTATTTGTCTAAATAAGCAACAAGCTTAAAAATCAGGTAAAACACTATATCAGTAGTCGGGAAACGAATAATTCAATAAAAACTACAGTTAAGGCAGGAGTATGGGTACCGCCAGCATATATCCATGGGTCTGATAATTCCTCGAATCCCTTCGCGTAATTAGACCTTTTAAGAGATGTTTTGGTGTATGTAATATTTTATAAAGTGGGATAAGGTCTCCTCTGAATCGGCGATAGGGAAAATCGAACAGATTTAGGTGAGCTATCCTTTTCTTTGTAAGGCTTGTTCCGGATGCTGAGAACTAGTTTTGTTGAGCGGTGATAGATTCACTGCATAAGTTCAACATCCTTCTTGAGCCACGGAGACCAAGAATGCACACTGCATTTCATGACTAGTCACAAGTATGTATTCATGATCGAAGTAGAATACCATTCCGAAACGCTAAAATCTCACCGGAAGCACAGAACCGGTTTCGAGCTTTTTGCCTCTCATCAGCTATGCGTATCCGCTGGACTCTTCGCGTTTCGAACTAGTATTTGTGATCCTTGGCAATATCTTGAACGAAAATTTCTTAAATACCCTTTTGAGTAGATTGGGGACACGTGCTGCCTTTGTAAAGGTAGTGCTAATTTGAATTGAGGTTTTTAGACTGGAGCCTATCCGGACACCCAAATCTTTTTCTTCACTACAATTCTCAAGGACCTGTAAACCCATATGCTATGAGAAATCAACTCGATTCCCCACATTCATGAGTCTGCATTTGTTGAGGTCAAACGGCAGTTTGTTCTTCAACGAACATCTGTGAAGTGTATCGAGATCTTTTTCAATATCAGACAGCTTCTGGGCCGCGAATGCAACGTCATATCTTTCTATCATCCGCAAATAACAAAATGTTACATCCAACAAGTTCCAGTATGCCATTGACGTAAACCAGAAAGAAGTTCAGACCGAAGACTAAACCTATGGGAACTCCGCTAGATGCTGCGATTGGTTTTGATAATGCACCGTAAATACGTACCTGGTTATTGAGATTTGTTAGGTAATAATACAAAGACTTTCAAGGCTATGGTTAACACGGTCAAATTCTTTGGAAATATCTATGTAGCAGGCATTGATTGCTTTCCATTTATTTACCGCTTGTGTCCATTAATCCAGCGTTATCAGTAAATTAGATAAACAGGAATAATTCCGTCTAAATCTATGCTGTATTCTCGAAAACAACTGATTATTTTCAAAACGCTTCATTCGAATTTAAACAATGAGGTGTTCAAGTAATTTGGGAAACACAGGTAACAGATTTACACCTTTATGGATAGGAGAAATTATTCCCCTCATATCGTCCAAAATAGTCCTGTTCGCGGATGATATGAAAATTTGGATGCCAATTAGTTCTGCAGACGATTGTGAGAAACTGCAAACGGATTTGGACAGCGTGTCATATTGGGCGGCCATGAATGACATGTAATTCAACATACAGAAATGTAAGATGCTCCATCTTGGGAAGAATGTTCCTTGGACCTATCGATTGGGAACTGAAAACCTAGCATGAAGCTCGTTAGAAAAAGATCTTGATGTGTGGATTAGCGGAAACCTGAAGAGCAGAGATCAATGCCAGAATATATATCGACGGGCCAACAGATTGTTAGGTATCCTTCGAAGAATATTTGGAAGATTCTCACTGGTAACGTTACCAAGGATAATGAATGCTTACCTTCTCCTTACGATGGAGTATGCGGTAGAGGTCTGGGCTCCGTGTCTGCGAATAGATATTGCTCTCTTCGATAAAATCTATGATAGAGCAACAAAGTTAGTAATGGGTCTTCGTAATGTTTCGAAAACCGAAAGATTGCGAGGTCTGGGTTTATGCGACTTTATCAAAAGGAGGATAAGACGCGTCTTTATTTGACCGATAGAATTGTAGCTAGAAAAGGACATCTACTAAACACCTACTTGATTTGTGTGACGGAAATGTGACACGCGGACATACCTTATCCCTTTACGTTCCAAGTTCCCGTGTTAATTGTCGGCACCATTTTTTCGCCGTACGAGCTATATTTCTTTGGAATTCCCTACACCAACATGTGGTGAACTGTCGTTGCCTGGCGATTTTAAAATCGGAATTAGACTTGCACTTGCAAACAAACATCATTCGTGAGCCTTACATTTGATATTCTCTATTGCTTTTATACTATTGTGTTTCTCATGTTTTTATTCATACCGTAATCCTGTGGTGTTGTGAAGTGTTAACATTTTTAACCATAAATCCTTGAATCCTTGGATCCCTGAATCTGTAGGAATCACGACATTTGCCAGCGTTTGATCAAACAAGTATGCGTGGTTTGTATAGCAAGATTGCACATTGATTCAATATGAGCGGCTCGGTAGACTTTTCGGTATTTACATTGAATAATACTTGAATGACGCGTTTCCACGTGACATTTTTTCACTCATGGCAACCGTGGTTGAAATGGTTTGATTTTTAATGTGTATATCATGTTCTCTCGGGCTGAATGCAGATGAATAGTATATGGTTAATGCTTCAGTAGTATATGATGTAATTGTTGTTGGTCCAGCTGACGAGTTCACGCACTCAACTTCAGGTTTCACCTCAGCTTGTTCGTTAACTATACGATAGAGGATTTTGTGGTTGAACTCCATCGTGCGTGATATCCGTCCTTGGAAGTACATATTGTCTTGGATGACAAATTTGTTTACTTTGCTCCTCTGTACACAGAATAGTTCCCAACTCTCTGACGATGGATTTTGCAGATGCTGTCGCCAAGCAATGTTTCATACCTTTGATCACTTACGAGCTAGGCTTATTAGTTTAATTTCTAAGTTTTTTCTTGAGTCCTTGAGGACAAATGTGGAGCTCCCTTCGATTGAATTCTTGGGATGAAATATTATCTATACCTAAAATTCATGTACGTTGCTGGTTTCCGTTTGACATCACGGAAAGCCATAATGTTGATCCGTCTAACTGTTTTACGGGCATTATTTGGTATTATAACTTCAAACAAATGGTGAAACCGGTTGACAACGTGAATAATTACTCAAAAACCTCGATGAGTTTCTTTGCAATTTATCAGAAGCAAATTATAACGTGTTAATATTTTAGTACTTTACCTTTAAAATCCCCCATACCTGACCGTGTATGCTCACCTACATATGTGCATCTGAGTTAAAATGTAATGAGACGGTCTTCAATTTTATTATAGATTAGTACAAAAACATCGTCAATGTGTTTAGACAAAAATGATTATAGTATAACGAAATAATTTCGATAAACGAAACTTATCCAAGATTCAGTAATTATGTTCAACTTCAAATGATGATAACTGAACATTTAAATATATTTTTATAATGAATGTAATTTCATTGAAATTTAGTCAAACCAGTCATTTTTTATTTCTTTCAAAATGGCATGATATGTAAATATGTACATCACTTTCGTATTCGTAAGGAGAGTAAGGAACGACATGATCCTGACATATAAAATACTGTGGATGGAAAATTACACACACTGCGATTTGATAAAAGTCAGTTCCCCTAAGAATACACGGAGTCATTCAAGTTGTCTCATTATACAGCAATCAAGACTCGATTGTAGACGTCATTTCTTCTCGGTGCGTAGTAGCTTTCTGTGGAATTCATTACCAGAGGATATTGTGAAGGCTACTACGATTCGTGATTTCAAATCGAACCTAGGTGCTTATATCAACGAGCACTTCACTATTGGCTCTGTTTAATTGACTCTATATGAATACACTAAAACGAAACACCTCAATAGCATTTTGATTACATCTTCTGTATTTTCATAGTTCTCATCAAATGGTATATGTAAATGCGATTCCTTTATTCCACCATAAAATCTGGATTCTCGGATTATCGTTAATAAATTTTATTTCACTTCAAAGCAATATACTGAAATATCTGTTGCTGTTCCTTTGTGCCGATATTAATCATTTTCTAATATGGCGTAGATTCGATTTCACGCAACACCTTCGATTATAAAGCAATCCCTTACGACAATGAAAATCTTCAAGCTAAGATTCCAGTGAGGTGCTCGATTGGCCGATCTGAGAAGGCATAATTTATGTTATTGACCCCAAAATCAAATTCATGCACACCATTTTTTAATTGGAACATCAGGACCAACAACTTAATGGGATTATTAAATGATATTATGGACACACTTTAAAACAACTCTTAATGGAATCGACACAAAAATGTTTATGTTGAAAGCTTGAGATTCGAAAAATACTCTAAGAAAATTAAATAGTTGCTGTAGTTATTAATGCTATGCTGCGACCAAAAATTAGGAAAAGAATTTGGAACGTTTCGCTTAAACTTTTTAAATTTTCGAAGCTATCTGTCATACAATTGAATTGTTTGAAACAAATGATGAAGTGTCGGTACATATTGGAGGGTCGAATCAACATAAAAATTAATTGATTAAAGAGATGAAGATTGAACTGGGGGCGGTAAACGTTTAATGAACAATTGTATCCCACAGAAATTCAACATTTTTCAACAGTGGTACATTGGCAAAGAAGGATACCAAATCGAGCGATGACATAATGCTTTGTTTGAAAGATTCATTGCCTATCATTTGAACAGATGTGAAATTATCTAATATGATATTTCTAAATACACGCGTAACGGATCATACGTTTCGTACAAACACTTTGCTATTATGTGCTATGGTGAGTGAGCCATATACAGCCTCGCTCTCATAGGTGTAATATTTTTGATTTCGGCTAGACCATAGGGCCGTAGTCGACGAGTATCTACAGCTCAAATCTTTCATTTACTCGTTTTATCTTCATATATTTACTTTGAAATCGAGCACAAGTGTAGTTAAAATTTCTCGGTGTTTTCTTTTGCTTTGATCACTAAAGGAAATTATTTCGACGCTTTCGTGAATCAACGAAGGACCTATGCTTCCTATGCCAATAAAAATGCCCTAATGTAAATACCGAAGAATATGTTATATCTGCATTTAATAAAGACGTTTTTAGGGACTTATTACTTCAGTTTTAATATCGGTCGAAGGACGTTCACATCTGGAACACCGAGAATATCTTTAACAATTTACCGACAAACAAGTAACAGCTTATAGAGCATCTACCTCATCAGACGAGCTAACTCTGTTCTGTCTGATATAGTTGATCTTATGGAACGGATACATCGGCTGTACAACGCGAAAACTGGCAAAGCGAATGTCTTGACATCATCGAAGTCAGTTGTGCAAATGATTGTCAATGAATGTGAATAGTTCTATTCGAATTAGTCTGAGTCACACATAGAGCTGAGTAAAATTCGAAGACGCGTTCACAGTCCATAGAATTCTTTGAAACGTGTCACGAATATTTGGCTGGAGTATCTTGATGGAAGCTGAGGAGAACGAACGTGGGTCCACGAACGGTTAGTCGGTAATCTCTTATTGCCAACATTAGCATACGAGTGTGTATAAACGTGGTTGTGATTTTGTAGTACGCTGGAATGTCGAATATATCAGATTAAAGCCTAATCTCTCAACATTCATGAAGTATATCGCACTTTGAATTTGTCCATGTTTAACTTTTATCTTTCAGTCATGTTTTATGCTATATATTGCTTATCTTAAAAGTTAATAATTTTTTCACTGTAATACCTGTCTTACCGACCTGTAACCTTGGCAAATTTTCAATTATCAATAAAAAAGTAAACATAAAAAGTAAAATATTCAATCACACGAGCCACACTCATGTAGACTGTGCTTGAACCAATGACCATGAACAAAAAAGGTTATTTGCGTGCATTTTAATCACACACACACATCGTACGGCCGGTTTCATGCTGTTTGCACTCATCGAACACGGACAGTAGGATCAGGATCCGCACGCACATGAAACTGTGGAAAGATGGTAAACAAGTTGCGCTTATATGCCATTGTTAGATAAGGCTGGCACGAAACCGGTCGTGCGGTGTGTGTGTGTGATGGAAATGCATGCAAATGAGCTTTTTGCATGGTCATGGGTTTAAACACTATCTATATGAATGTGGGCCCATGTGATTGAATAGGTTGATCGTACCAACCTAATCCAACAGCGGCAACCGCAGCTTGTTTCCCATTCTTCTACTGTTTCAAACGCATGTGGATCCTGATCCTACTCTCCCTACCCGATGAGTGCCATCAGCATGAAACCGGTCGTAGGCGTGTATGCTATGGAAAGGCATGCAAATGAGTTTTGAAGTACAACATTGTTTTTCATCTGCCAGTAAACATTATAGTTCAAAATCTTTGTTACTAATTCTCCATTAGTCAGATCATGATTGAGTATCCAATGGTCATACTTAATCTAGCTGTAATAACATCTGCTAAGTAACATACCGATGGTTGAATATGCGTGCACAATTTTGCAAAATTTCTTGAATTTTGAGAACGTGTGACCACAACCAGGGGTCTACCATGTTAACGGCACAGAAAAACAAAATATTGAATATGCGAATACTACACTGGTTTGGCCACGTCCTCCAAAAGACAGACTCAGCTCCCACGAAACTCGTGATCTACTCTAAACCAGTTCATGCCT
>JACCGJ010024729.1:0-12346 GCA_013407085.1 Atriophallophorus winterbourni
ACATTACTTTGGACATCCATAAGCGCCTCGAGTGCTTGATCAAGATTCACTAAGACATTCTGTGTTTTACACACCGTGGTTGGTTGTACGAATACTATGTAACAGTGTCATTCAAGTTTAACTTTGTTTACCATTTATCCACTGATTCAAGACTCCATACACCTAAACTTACTGTTCCCCCTGATGACGGCAAACAGCAAGAATCGGTAGTGGTGTGTAAGTGCGGGGGATGTGAGCAACCTTTACTTCGGCCATGTAGACGAATGATCATTGTTTTGTTATTTGTTATGTGCCTAATAAAATCCTTTGACCATTTGACGTTCTGTCGTGTTGTGGGAATCGCGAGTGAACGTGATTAGCCTTAGACACATTGACCTCAGCGATGAATGGGGACACAATCGCTAAGTGGGTGAAAGTTGCAGGAGGTGACGTGTTTAATTTTGAATCAAAGAATGCTGGCTGTGTGAAAATGTAAGGTACTAATAACATGAAATGAGGTTGATTGTAATGACCTGATATAGAGTTAACATGCGAAGAGCAGTTTCAGGAGCGCAGAGGCATTTTAGTGTCTTCGATAGGATGAATACTACCAAAGGAACCAGAAGATTTGTGGTGATCCGCTTCGTTTTCATGCTAGACATAAATGCTTCCCTACCTTCTTACTCACAAAAGGGAGTGGTTCTGATACTATTTTGATTCTTAAGGACTTCGTTGAACAGTACACGATGCCTAAAAGTCTGGCGCAACTTTCATTGACCAGTTTAGGTCATCAGCGTAAACCTACTTGTTCCCGTTTAAACTTTAAAATACACTCGTTTGACGGCAGTCAAGTAATCCACGTCTCAGAGGCTTACACAGTGGAAAATGTTTTCGCGTGTGTCACAATGTTCAATAATAGCCTTGAGTGAACGGCCTGCATATTTGAAAGACGTTGACTTCTTCGATGTTAGTGATCAGCTTGTGACTGTTCTGAAAGGTTGTGTTCCTGAAGCTCATTGGGCGTTGGAACAGCGGTTAAGAGGCAGACGCCGTCCATTTGCAACGAAAACGCTGATGAAGTTGATTGTGCAACGACCGGCATGCTAAACTTCAAAGGATATCTTGTGTTTAAATTATTCTCTGGAGCAAGGGTCCATTGACGAATGTGTCAACCGCCTGTACAACTCAGATTTTGCAGACATATCCGCCGAGGGAAATGAACGATCGCGTGATGACGAAAAAGCATTGTCTCTCGTAAGGGGATCAAATATATTGACGGTCATTTTCAAGTTCCTTGGAATTCTGATAGAAGCAAACTCACCACAAATTTTTTGACAGCGAAAAGGCGCTTAAGCTATTTGCGGCGTCAATTTGCACGTGAAAGTTGTTTGTTCGAGCGTTACAACAAGGTTATGACGCATCATTTGGAGTTTGGTTATATCAAACCCGTTCTGAATAATGCCAAGGAGAATATTATTTGGTATTTGCCTCACCATGCGGTTTTTAATACTAAAAAAACGGGAAAGGCTGAGAGTAGTTTTCGATTGTGCGGCTAAACACATTGGGGTGTCGTTGAATGATGTACTATTTCAGGGATCAAATCTTACAACAAATTTGATCGACGTATTGCTGCGCTTCCGATTACATGCCTATACTGTTGCTGCTGACATCGAAGAGATGTTTCTACAAGTCAAAGTGCCAAACTATGATAGAAACGCTCTTACAATTCTTTGGTGGGAGAATGATGATATTCGAGGTTCCATTAAAAAAATTGTGATGACAGTTCATCCCTTTGGGGCAATGTCGTTCCCATTTTGCGCATCGTTTGCACTGCTTAGAACGTTCGAGGTGTTCGGTCATTTATTCTAGGAACGAATTAGGAATTATATTTCGAAAATGTTTTATGTTAATGATTGTTCAATATCAGTGTCTACTCAGGAGGAAGCGAAGTCCTTGATGAGGCAGTTGTCAACATTGTTACGAACAGGAGGTTTTCGCTTGACAAAGTAAATTTTCAATGATCGTATTTCACTTGATGATGTGCCTGCGGATGACCACGCACCTAATGTACGAGCCATTAGCCAAGATAAGCTACCGATGGAAAACATGCTGGGTGTTAAATGGGATGCAGCCACAGACGAATTTGCGTTTGATCTGAATCTTGCTAAACGCCCAACAACGTAACGACGTTTATTGTCAGTAGTCAGTGGTTTGTACGACTCACTTGGCTTGATGAGTCCTTGGATATTCCTTTGAAAGGAATCGCTTCAATGTTGTTGCAGAAAACCTTTGGATTTTGACGAGCCGATGTGAGATGATCTTTAGCTGGTATGCGACAAGTGGATCAACAGCATGATCAAAGAGTAACGTGTTCCACGACGCATTAGCGAAGTAAATGAAACTATGACGTCCTTAAAAGCTACACGTCTTAGGGGCTTGATCCGGAATCTGGCCATGGCGCTGTTGAAGGAAGTTAGGCAGTGATTCAGTCATGTCGCATGTTCGTCTCCTGTTTTCGACATCTCGAGCGAATCTTCTGAAAACAATATCGATTCCTCGGTTGGAATTGTCTGCAGCGGTTCTTGCGGTACGTATATATCTGATACTAAAATCCGATTTTGTTGAACTTGTTAAAAACATTAACTTTTGGACTGATTCGATGACCGTTTTGTATTATATTACCAATCGAACTAGTCGCTTCTCAACGTTTTTACCGAGTCGTTTGACGTTCATACACGAACACACGATACCATGCCAGTGGAGGCCCTGACTTTCTAAGACAAACCATCGATACGTGGCCTGAAATTGTTAATCCGCAGCGCACCGAGCAAGCTGAATTCAAGCGTGCCAAGTGTAACATAACGTCAATGGATTCAGAACGAGGAATAGACAACATCCTTCATCGATTTTCTAGTTGGAAAAGAATTTTACGTCAAATTGCGTGGCTGGTCCGTTTTAAACGTTACATTGTTGTTATGTTTGGTCATCATTCCGATAGATTCTTATCGGTAGGCAAACTTGGTTTTGATGAATTCCAAAATGCAGAATCCGAAATTATTTGAATGACGCAGCGGAATGCCTTTGGAGACAAAGTGCTAAGTGAACCCTGCAAATCCAATTTTTCATTGATCAGGTTATGTTAAAGATTGGTGGAATACTGTTTCATTCTGATATTGCAGTTGAAAGCAATCATCTCGTAATAATTCCCAAGAAGCATAATGTTACTGACTTATTGATTCGTAACGTTCATTTGCTCGAAGGACATTCAGGGCCAGCGCATACTCTTAGCGTCCTGCGCAGGAATTTTTAGCCTATCGGTGGACTGTCATCTGTAAATCGGGTACTTGGAAAATGCCTCGTCTGCAAAAGGTTAGATGACAGACCCGCAGCTTAACTGATGGCTGATCTTCCTCCAGTTCGCAGCAGACTCGTACCCTTTTGCCAAGGCGGGATTGGACTCTTTTGGACTGTTTGAAGTAAAGGGAGGTCGATCTGTAGAAAAACGTTATGTATGTTTGTTTACTTGCTTACAGTCACGCGCTGTTCATATAAAAGTAGCCCATTCTATGGATACCGATTCCTTTTCGATAACGCTCTTCCGCTTCATTGTTCGTCGAGGTAAACCCTAAGTCATATATTCAGATAACGGATCCAACTTCATCGGTGCTGAACGACTGCTGCGTATTTGATTGAAAGGACTGGAAAGTGACGGTTTATCGGGAAGGCTAGCTTCACACAGTATTCAATGGTGCTTTAACTTTCCATACTCTAGTCATCGAATAAAACAAATGAGAGATTATGTAGGATGAATATATCATAAAATATGCAATGATGAAAAGAACATCACTCTATTTAAATGCCAACATTTAAATCAAATCCGACTAACATATGCAAAATAAAATCATTCGTGAAACATCTTTAAGTTACACTACCAGTTATATACTATTGATTTTACGTGATTGAATAAGTATTTATACCGAACTTAGAAATATATTTGTTTTAGAAAGGTCTGATCGACGTGAGAATCTTAGATCATAAATTAGTGGTAAGAACAACGGAAACTGTATTGTGTTCCCTTCTTGTTTTTGGAACGCCGACCCGGCAGTTAAACTCAATTTGATAGTGCTGGTATATTTCTCACGAACGATTGTATTATTAAAAATGAAATCAATCTGCAGCCTTGAACTCAGCGACAAAATATTTTGGTGTTACGTAATCATGTTTGTCTCAAGATAACTTTTACCGTCTGTAATAGGCTACAGGTTACAAGCCAGGCTCCTGTAGAGTCATTGTTTATTTTTAATATTCCTATTTTTTATCCGAAGTATTTCTGTTTCTACCACCAACGTCAAAAAAATTTTGTCTGCTCGACTGATGTCTGGATTCACGCAAATAATGATAGGCTCTATTTATTGTAGTTTGAACAGTAGCTTTCAGCATGATGTTCATTCGCCGTTCTGGGTTTCGACACTTTCGAACAAAGCACCACGTGTTGTAAATCTCGATGATTTTTATTTACTCAAGATAAACATTTAGTTGTATACCCTAAAGGCTCCAAGGATTATGAATGAATTTGTAGACCTGCTACACACCAATACACTTGACCAAAACGTGAACAAACCCAATAGATTCCGAAAAAGTACATCTTCATCAGTTCTCGACATAATTATCTCAATTTCTGAAAAACGTTAAATAGAAAATGTAGTCTATTTTACAACTTTAGGAAAGCGCCATCATGTCCTTTCAACGTGCGAGCAGAACTCATCCTTCTTTATAAAACACAATCAGGGTAGCTCGATGATCTCATAAGATCGAAATTGTTATCTACTTTAGCGCAGTTAGCATGGCAAAATACTGATCATGTGGATGAGATGTGAGGACTCATCAATTGACTTCTCTTGTACTTTAACTGTGACTAGTCTCAGTCTGTCGTGGCTGAACTCACCTCGTCGCATGATTGAAGCGGCAGGCGCTTGCTTTCTCACATGCGACGTGGGCTTGATACAAAGAATTCCACAATGATGTATTCTCCAAGATACACGCTTCAAAATTCCATTTAGAACGGTAAACGCTCCATCAGGCTTTGATACATTCCAAACTTTACTATAGTAAATTTCAGTCTAAAAACTCAAAATAAAGAGAATTAAGCACTTTAGAAAGAGACCAATGCTCTGCTGCAATTGTTAACTTCGAAAAAGCTCACAAGTTTTCCATGCATTTTCAAAGCACTAGGTAAAGAAGTTGCTCAAACACTTCTGCGCCCACATCATTTGTGTTTTTTCAACTCGCCCTTTCTAACGAGCTATCATTCAAGTTTGACAGTGTTGAGCGTATCTTAACAAACGCAGCATACAACAAGTCGTCAAGGCGTGAAAGCATCCATCCACGAATGAACGCGTTGCTCGCAAAGAAAATCGCGGCGCTGATCAGGGAGAATTTTAGAACTTCCATCAAATAAGCCATCATACTTTTACATTGCTTATGGAGAGAAATACTACCTTACTTCCCAGATATCCGGAAACTGGAACGTAAAAACCGTACGAACTGTATGCTCAATATGGTATTGCCGGGTGCTTAACCGCATACCGTCAAACAAAGTCTGAGCGCGTGATTGGTTTTAGCCACCTTTAGCCCAGTGCAACTTAAGCGTGAGCACAGTCCAACCAGTTATCTACTGCCTCGGTCGCAAAAAACCGGGTATCAACGAGAGTGCTCCGACTTCTAGTAAAAGTGGATTAAAATGTGCTGTGTGTAATGAACACATGGTTGCAGTGTACATAGTAATTGGGGAAAGTTGCAGCTTGCTACACAGGAAAACAATGTCGATATAATTGCCATCTCCGAATTATGGTTGAAATCAGATGATCATGTACTCTCATTTGTATCAACTTAGTACGTCATCTATCATCACGATAGGGATATTGGTGCTACGGGAGGTGGTGCAGTAAATTTGATAAATGAAGACATTCCCAACAGTGAGACATCGATAAAGATTGCTTGTAACACAATGGAACTAACATCGGTATTTCTTTCCGTCGCTAGGAGGAGCCTGGAACTCGTATGTGATTGTAAAAGCCCGACTGCTTCACCATTAGACAATCAAATAATGAGGAACACATTGGAAGTATTAAAAGGGCAATGGAACGCATTACTAATTATTCGAGACTTCAATCTCCAGGGCATTGATTGGCGTACCAAAATTTCGTAACCGGAATCAACAGAGTCGCAATATCTGGATTGGTGTCATATCAATGCCTTTTATCAGCATGTCAGGGAACCTACAAAGTTTAGGTCAGGACAAATTCCGTCCATTTTAAATTTGGTTCTATCGTCTAATGATAGCGATATTTATGGGATCAAATACCTTTCGCCACTAGGCAACAGTGATCACACTGTAATTCTTCTTGACTGGACTTAAGCGCAGCTTATTCACCAAATAAAGATGTCCCGCAAATTTAGTCTAATGGACATTGTCCAACTACAAAATTAATCAATAAATCTAATTTGGGAACCAGAGGCATTAGAACCTAGAGTAGAAATCAGGTGGAATATTATAGGAGGGCACTTTTTACAACTACATGAAAGTGTTGCTTCTCTACAACCAGTGAGAACGCGAGAAAACCCACCTGGTGTAGCGCGTCTATTCGCAAGTCAATCAGATCGCGTGACCGTAGCTGGAGGGATTACAGATTCTCTGGAATTCACAGATCTAGACTGCAGTTCATACAGACCAGAATTTCAGCTGTTGCGCTGCAAAGGAAAGCTAAAAGGGACTCTGAATACAGACTCGCAATCAGCAATCTTGTTAAAGCTACCTTACTCCAAGATATACTACCGGATGATTGGAAACGAGCGGCGTTAGTAGCGATATACAAAAAGGGTACCATTTCAGATGTACGCAACTATATGCCAGTAAGCCTGACTAGTATTATTTGCAAGTGCTTGGAAAAAATCATTCGGTACCAGATATGTAAAAATTTGGTAGGCAATATCATACTATCCGATGCCCAGCACCGTTTCTGGAAAGGAAGGTCCTGTCTAACCAATCTTCTAATCTTTCTTGATAAAGTTAAATTACGGCTCGATGAAGGTACTGTAGTCAAAGTATGCTACCTTGATTTCCAAAAGGCCTTTGACTCAGTGGAAACTAGGTACCTTATACACAGAGTAAGTATGTTTGGCGTCACAGGTGAGCTACATCGATGTTTAGACAGCTTCCTAACTAATCGCACTAACTATGTCAGAATTGTAGGGGTGTGCTCAGAGGAATCACGCATTCTCAGTGGAGTGCTTCAAGGCTCGGTGCTTGGTCCACTACTTTTTCTTATTTTTGTAAACGACCTGGCAGCCTGCTTGAGTTCACGCTGCTGCTGTTCGCTGATGATGTTAAGATCTTAGGAACAGACAGTAGAGATACGCTCATGTCTGATTTAGAAAAAGTAATCGAGTGGACGAAGACCTGGGACTTGCCACTAAACTTTGGGAAGAGCTGTGCTCTGACGTCTGATTTACCGACAACCCCACTTGAAGTCGGCGAAGGAACTATCAGATTAGCTGCTGCTCAGAAAGTAAAGGATATCGGTTTTACCATAACAGGAGATTTTAAGTGGGCTACAAAATGTGTCGAAACTGCAAACACGCATCGTAGTGAATTGTTCAGACTTCTTCTTCTTCTTTTGAATCGAAAGCAGAAGGCATAAAATCCCGTTTGAGCTTAATCACAGTAATAGACATGGGTGACTTCTGCTGACAAGGCAAACCCTGAGAGTAGAGGAACACCACTATATCACTCCGGGGATCAAGTCCATCCGTCTCAACAAATGCTGATCCAACGCGCTTTTGAATAGCTGTTCAGATGGTAGAGACAGGAGCTCTTTCGGTAGAGAGTTCCAAGTGTTCACCACCCGCGTGGATAGCGTGCTCGCATTACTCAGCTTCAGCCTTCTAGGCTTCTGCAACTTAAAGTCATGTCCACGAGTCCTCGACTCACCTACTAATCGGAAGTACTGGAGGAACTCGTCTCCATATTGACCGAGAAGAATACGGCGTGTCAGGAGCAGGTCATATCTTTCCCTTCGAAGCTCTAGGGGGTAGAGTTTCAGCAAGCTCCTCCTATCCTCGTACGCCAGTTGGCGCATTCCACAAACCATCTTAGTGCCCCTCCTTTGTACCCTCTCCAAGGAGTCGCATTCGCCTTTGGACTGAGGAAATGCAACAGGTAGCCCATATTCCAACAGAGGACGAATGTACACAGAGAAAAGTGTCTGGAACATTTGCGGGGTAATGGACGCAAAGGAACGCCGAATCGCCCAGAGCATCCTGGTAGCGCTGCCTATTCTCCGACAAGTGTCAGCCTTCGACTTCAAGGAATCCATAACCAGAATCCCTAAGTCTTTTTCGACCGTCACCGCTCTAATAGGCTTACCTCCAAGAAAGTATTCACCACCAGTGTCATCGGAGTTTATGCGCATGACCACTGTCTTGTCCTCATTGATAGGCAGTGACCAGCGATGTGTCCAACTGACTAAGTCATCAACTGCTTGTTGCAGTTGCTTGTGGCCATCGCAGGAACTGACAGAGGCCCACAGTTTCAGATCATCCGCGAATAAAAGACAATCGATCGCTACCGCGTCCGGAATATCATTCACGAAAACTTTGAATAACAATGGGCCAAGGACAGATCCCTGCGGCACTCCGGAGCCTGCTATCATCTCTGAAGACAAAACTCCATTCACCTCTACACGGTTTGACCGCCCTGAGATGAATGCCTCGATCCATTTAAGTAGACAACCCTGAATACCCAAACCCTCCAGCTTGACGAGCAATCGGCGGTGGGGCACGCGGTCAAACGCCTTACTAAAGTCGATAAAAATGACATCGACCTCTTGACCAGAATCAGTCAAAGCACACCAACTTTCTCGCGCCAGGAGCAGATTACTTACGCATGAGCGATTTTTGGTGAATCCATGTTGTTGTGGACACCAACGCCCACACTCCAAAAGAAAGTGCTCTAATTTCCTTTTGATCAGCTTCTCTAAAATTTTACCGATCACAGAAGTCAATGTGACCGGCCTGTAATTAGCGGGACTACTGGGGTCCCCATTCCTTAAACATAGGTTTAATAATACCCTGTTTCCATTCTTGTGGCAAGACCCCTAATGTTACAGATTTTGTAAACAACCTGGCCAGCGGAACGCACAACACTTCTGATAGTGCTCGTAAAACCAACGGATGAATACCGTCTGGTCCTGGCGCGGATTGTGTGTCTAACTGTTCCAACAGGTGTCGAACAGTCTCTACATTTACATCGAGATCAGACAGCACCTCACTGTTTTTAGAGATAGAAGGAGGATCACTGTCTTCCAGACAGTACACGGAGGCTGTAGCGACCAAACCGTCACTGGGGAATAGTTTCTTTCACGGA
The DNA here is from genome assembly GCA_013407085.1 of Atriophallophorus winterbourni. Taxonomy (NCBI): domain Eukaryota; kingdom Metazoa; phylum Platyhelminthes; class Trematoda; order Plagiorchiida; family Microphallidae; genus Atriophallophorus; species Atriophallophorus winterbourni. The sequence continues at coordinate 9,404 of JACCGJ010024729.1, forward strand.
AACTAGCTGCCTGCTACGAGCCACGAGAATCTTCTACCGGGAGTGACGAGCGTTTACGAATCGATCCCAAATCAGAACAATACGTCAATTTACGCTGTACTATATTGACAAAGACGATTAAAAAGCAAAATATAACAAACCTCAACGGTAATCGAATACAGGTTTCAATGCAAACCCAAAGCGTCCAATAAACGGAAGTCAAACAGCTCAGTTAAGAGCACAAAAAATTACCGTTTTCCAATAACGGTAAACACGGGTAACGGACAAATCAAAATGTGCGGAAGCCGAAGTGCAGTTAAACAAAGGAAAAATGTTCGGGAAAGAAAACGCTCACAGATTTAACATTTAGTTTAAATGTTATTTTCAATTTGAAGAACAAACAAAAAATATCACTGGAAAATTATGACACAAAAAACTTGATAAGGAACACGGGTGTAGGGTGGGAACAAATGTCTCCAGTTCGTTTGATCTTGCTGGACCGAAAGAGGAATTTTCAAGACATCGACGCGGATTCATACACCGCCCACCAAAATTCCTTAAAATCTGAAAAGCAAGTAGAGACACAATCACTGAACTGCGGGGCTCTCCTCTACCTGGCTACCCGAACCGTGTACCTGCGCGACCAATGACAGCGACTCGACGATCAAATGTTTGGTGGTATCTCTGGAGTTGGCATACCCGAAGACCTGCCTCCCACCTAAAACATTTGCTTTCAATGTAATCAACGTTCGTCTTCGCATGCAACCGGCAGACTGAATGCTTGGTGGTACTTCTGGGGTCAGCAGATCCGGAAACCCGCCTCCCACCTTAAGCACCAGCCCCCGGGCCCGACACCCAGGTACAGTAGAATAAAGCAAGTGACTTTATTTAGTGGCGAGTCACACACGCCACGTCGCATCACCATCACTGGACACCTGTGGCTTTTTATAGGGAAAAAGTTTGCTAGACAAAGACCCACCACGTCCTCCGGTTCTGCCAGCGCCCTACAATAAGCTCATGAATGATATCCTACACGAACGAGCCTTATGTATTGCATCCTCCAACAGCGACATTTTGCGCCATCTAAACAAGTCTAAATTACAAAATATTGTATCCGAGTTCCCAAACATAAATGGTTCATCAGGTATACAACTGAAAGGTTTACGCCAATCATACGGATTGTCGTGCTGACCATACGTCGCCCCAATTAAAGCTGATTCAGTGTCATGTGAACCAGGCCTACTTTTCATTTGGGCTGATTTGGTGTCAGGTGAGCCAGGCTTAGTCTCCATCTGATCCGAATTAGTGTTGGAAAATTCAGTAACAAAATCCGACTGAGCTAATCCAGTGTCAGGTAACTCAGCTTCCTGATCACCATCGACAAAACAAAGGTCAATATCCTTCAACATTACACCAGTAGAAACAATTTCTTGACAATTAACGAGACTAACAGGCCTTGCTATTGTATGCGATTGCCCGAAAAAGTCCTTCAGGATTGATCTCACCCGCTTATACGCACGTTCAGGTGGCAGCATGACACACTCTCCAATAGATTCTTTTGCTATACCTCGGCAATAATTTAGCAAACATAGGAACCTCTGTCCGTCATCAAGAGTTCTAGACTCCACATAGGTCTCGAACTGACGACAAAATTTCCCGTAGGTGCTAGCTGAACCATCAAAAGATATCAATTCTATCTTCGGAAGGTCAGATTTCGGTACACTGCCGGGCTTTTTATTACGGACAGAATCTTCTACCTCCGAACGAGGGTAGTCAGCTACTTTTTCCTTTTGATGCTCACAATGCGCAAGATAACTTGCCGAAGCAGCAATCTTAGCCATTTTAACCTCGTATACCGCCTGAAGCAAATTTAGTTTGTGCTGCATTTCGATTGTTTCCTGCGACAGTTTTAGGAGTTCAAGGCGCATTTTAGCCTTACGAACACGAATATTTGAATCTACCGTTGAACCCCTCAAGCTACCACGAGAGCCCTCAACAGAACAATGAATGCGCTCACCTGCGGTGTCTTCCGTTCCATTATCGACCAACTGTTGCGAAGATTTGATCTTTTCGACAAAACTGCGGGTAACAGGCATTTCCACGTCAGCGAATTCGACGTTGAGTACTGTATTTTCTCCAATTGAGACAAATACGGTCCAAATCGAATTCCAACGTTGAGTACTGTATTTGCTCCAATTGAGAAAATACGGTCCAAATCGAATTCCAACGTTGAGTACTGTATTTTCTCCAATTGAGAAAATACGGTCCAAATCGAATTCCAACGTTGAGTACTGTATTTTCTCCAATTGAGACAAATACGGTCCAAATCGAATTCTAACGTTGAGTACTGTATTTTCTCCAATTGAGACAAATACGGTCCAAATCGAATTCCAACGTTGAGTACTGTATTTTCTCCAATTGAGAAAATACGGTCCAAATCGAATTCTAACGTTGAGTACTGTAGCGACCAAATCGTCACTGGGGAATAGTTTCTGTCACGGAAACTAGCTGCCTGCTACGAGCCACGAGAATCTTCTACCGGGAGTGACGAGCGTTTACGAATCGATCCCAAATCAGAACAATACGTCAAATAACGCTGTACTCAACGGTAATCGAACACAGGTTTTCAATGCAAACCCAAAGCGTCCAATAAACGGAAGTCCAACAACTCAGTTGAGAGCACAAAAAATTACCGTTGTGCAATAACGGTAAACACGGGTAACGGACAAATCAAAATGTGCGGAAACCGAAGTGCAGTTAAACAAAGGGAAAATGTTCGTGAAAGAAAACGCTCACAGATTTAACATTTAGTTTAAATGTTATTTTCAATATGAAGAACAAACAAAAAATATCACTGGAAAATTATGACACAAAAAACTTGATAAGAAACACGGGTGTAGGGTGGGAACAAATGTCTTCAGTTCGTTTGATCTTGCTGGACCGAAAGAGGAATTTTCTAGACAT
>JACCGJ010024730.1:0-14658 GCA_013407085.1 Atriophallophorus winterbourni
GAACCAGTAGCTCTAATTAACTGAAACAATTTGCGAGTATTGCCCGATGCGGCTGCAACCTCCATCTCACAAGCACGTTGCGTCCACCAGAACTCGCGGTCATTTCTTAAGCTGGCCTTTAAGCGGGTATTGAATTCTCTCCGAGCACGGTTGTGTTCAGTGCCGGTGGGTAAGGTTCGACGGTGATCGATTAAAGCAAGTGACTGGGCGAGATCCAAGAGCGTGGCAAAGCGCGGGTGGGTTGACAGCTTTCAGAAGTAGCACAGGACAGTGCTGTCCGAACGAAGTTCCAGTGCTGCTCAACATCAGACGGGGGTGCTTCTGCGAGCTCCCTGGTCCAATGCATATGGAGCTCGGTTCTGACAGCTGTGATCATCAAAGAGGCGTTGTCTACATGAAGTTCGCTTGCGCGTTGCGCTTACCCCGCAAATTGGAAGTTGAACTGTCGCCAGAACTATCGCATGGTCTGAGTCCACACTATTGGTCCGTCTGAACGACAATCCCTTGAGGCTACCACGCGCACCGTAGCTAATAGCCAATTGGTCAATTTGAGGACCCACGTGCATTGTGTGAGCGCCACTGCCTTTCCGACGCTGGGAACGCCGAAATGCCGTACTGGAGAGATAGAGGCGGTGATCGCCACAGAATATGAGCAATCGTTCTCCGTTATCTGAACGCCCGCCATCCAGCCCATACTGACCTCCTAGGTGGCGCTCGTATTCAGACAGGCGACCAACGCGAGCGTTGAGATCTCCTGCCATGATTACGACATCTCTCCTGCGTGCCTTGCGAAACAAACTATGCAACTTCTCATAGAAGTTGTCCTTACTGAGATCCACACTACAGTCCGTTGGAGCGTAGGCAGAAATCACAAACAAATCCCTACGCGTTTCGCACCGCCTGTTCACCCGACAGTGGCCACGAAATCGTGCATCGCACAGTCTGCTGTCAACGGGAATCCACTCTAATAGTGATTGCTCAGCACGGGAGCTGAGCGCGATACCGACGCCAGCCAATCCGGTAGAGGAAGCATCCGGGTCACTAGAGAGGCGCAGGTGGAATCTGCTGTCTGGTTCAGCTGGTGAGACCAACTGACAGACTTCGCTTGTGTCACGGAAACGGGTTTCCGACAAGCAGCAGATATCAATGCCTAACGTATCAAGCGTTCGTGCAAGGCCGGCCTGTTGTCCCGGTTGTAGCAAGGTCCGAACGTTAAACGAAGCTAACCTAAATGCAACCCGCGGGCGTAGAAGAGTTGCAGCAATCGACGGCTGTCTAGACGGCATGAGTCGTACATCAGGTAGAGAGAGCGAATCGGGGATGGTAACATGTGGAGAAGATGCAATAGAAGCAATAGAGGAGATAGAGGTAGGAATTTCTAGTGCTGTTATTGTCATTGTATAGACCATATTCAAGGAAAAGTGCCACGCCTCCGCCTCTTCTATCGCCAGGTCTATCGCATCTGATGACAAGATACTGTTCGCTGATGCTAGCTGGCACAACATCAACCGCAGACATCCAGGTTTCAGACAGCGCTATAACCCTCGGGTGTAGCTCGGCTACACGAAGAGAAAGTTCAGAGCACTTATTTCTTATGCTGCGCACATTAGCGTACAACACAGTGGCACTGGATATGCGCGCTTCTAAGCTGAGTCGTGCTTTGCCCTCGGTCGAAGCACCCAGGGAAGCTGCACGTTTTTTGGCGTACTGCTTAATGCAGGAGAAGCAATATCGCGTGCATCTTGCACGACGGTAATGGAACGTTGCCTAACTATTAAGCCCTCATTTATAACATGGGAGCTGCCACTAGAAAGGCTTGACGGACTTCCTAGGCCATTCAAGCTAATGGAACGTTGCCTGACTATTGAGCCCTTATTAATAACATGGGAGCTGCCACTAGAAAGGCTTGACTGGCTTCCTATTTCATTCAAGCTAAGCAGATTGTCGTGCGCACCTGATAGCAAGATCATAGGTGATGCACGCACCGGTATGATCGTTGTTGATGCAGTAGCGATCGGCTTCGCATCAGGCTGAAGGAGAGCGGATAACCCTACAGCTAAGTTAATCCTAGTCGGAGCTAAAGTGAACTGCCTCCTATCAAGAGGACGGTTATCAGGCTTCACTTGGAGTTTTTCTCAAGTGGCGTTAGTTATGTGTTCCGCCTTAGACAAAAACACATCGCGATCCGCCTGGAATTTGAACTCGACTAGGATCGGTCGAGGCCGGTTGTCCATGTTCCATCTACCCACACGATGAACTCGTACCGTGAGAGTGGAAGGCTTCATCCCAACCATGCGAAAATGATCGTGGATACACCTGCGGTCCAAATCTCTACGAGATTTGGATTCCTTGATGAAGGGCTCGGTACGATTGAAAAATAGAACATTACGAGTTCTATTTTTCCGAGCCGAAGATGGGCCATGTAATGATTCAATTTTTTTCCGAAGACTGTTCAGCTCCAGAATAATTTGATCTCTGCCATTGGAACCGACAACATTAGTATGTTGCTTTCCATTTTTACCGGAATTAATAGTCTTAGCCTGCCTTCTTGGGGTGCCTGCTGAATTGGACACCATTCGTGAAGGTAGTTTAAGACTAGTAGGTGATTGTTTCACCAGTGTGACGTTAGCATCGGTTAGCGGCGGTTTAGAGCCCTTGGACACCCGACTTTTAGAAGGCTTAGGTTTATTTTTTGCCTTGACAGTGGTGGATGGCACAGGAGGGCGGGATAACTGGCTCGAATGTTTGGCCTTGTTACCCACCGAAGCCCGCACAGGGACTAAATTGGTCCGCGCGACTGATGCATAAATTCGGTCGGACACGGATTCAGACACACTAGCTAGCGTCAAACTAGATCGCCGTTGGTGGAATACAAATGCGGCTTCAATGGCAGCCATGTGACAATCACTGCAATACCACGGAAGCCAGCGGAATTTCGCATAAAGACCATAGTGGGATTTATGTATAGCTGAGCAGCCAGGGTGAGCCCAACGCTTGCAATTATTGCACTCAATACCTTTGGCTACTTGTTTGCCACATTTCGCGCTAATACAAGCAGTTTTATTCATAGTTGAAAATAGCTAAAACACGGTGATGCAAGATTAAAACAGAATACTGAGTTTATTACGGAAGTAATTAATCAGCAAGAGGAGAATGAATTGTGTGTTTAAACTTTCGAGAATAAGTAAAATAGAGTTTCTATTTTACAGTACAACTGTGATACGGTGAACATTCGTAAAAGTTTGTAACTGAGCGTGGCAAATGCAACAAAGTTGAACGTACCGCAAAAGTTCAAGTTCAAGTGCATTTCAAAGACCAGGTAAATACAATATCATTATTCAATTAGGGGCAAAATGCAGGAAATAGTGAGCTCCATACGGCATCAAGTCTATTCTTGAAACACATTACAGAGTTAGAGTTCACGACATCTTCTGGTAGGCAGTTCCAGTAGCTTACTACTCTTTCACTGAAGAAGTGCTTACGAGCATTAATAGTTCAATAGTTCAATAGTTTATTACGGTATAAAAAGCGGGGAGCTTGTACAAAACCGCAGGGTGGATTGTGCGGTGGATCGAAAAGAAAAGAATAGTAAAATCTTCGAGTTTCCAAGGCCTAATAGCGGGCCACATTCGCGTTAGCCTGCACCATCAGTGGATTTTTGTGGCATTTGGACAGTTCTTCTTCTTCACAGTTAGGGCGTCAACCCGGGACACCGCTACCCACCACATCCTCCGGAGCAGGGTCAGCTGAGACTGCGTGCGCTTGGACTTTCGATACTGGGATCTGGAAGAGCAATGAAACTGGAGAAGTCTTAGAGGGGTAGTGACGAAAATGCAAATGCCACAGAAGGAGAACTTACCGTTGCCACGAGGGGGTATTAGTGTCTTGGGAGTGGGAGATTTCATGGAGGTGGGAATCGAGGAGACCTTCGAAAGAACCGAAAGAAGCGGATTCAAAAGCTTGCATGAATGAGCATTCCATGGACTGCAGACTCGCATGGAGAAAAACCTGCTGCGACATTCAAGTCGACTTTGCTGATGTAGCAATTTAAGTCCATGTCCTCGGAGATTTGTGCTGATGGATGGGACGAGTAGGGAGCTGCATGGATGAAAGGGGTCGCTCAGTATCCTGTATGTAAATATCATGTCTCCACGGAGAAGACGGTACGTAACGGAGTATGTGTTTAAACGGCGTAATCTCTCCTCGTATGGCAAGTGGCGCATACCGCGGACGAGCTTTGTCGCACGCCGTTGGGCGTTTTCGAGGAGTGACATGTCCTTGCATAGCCACGGCCGCCAAGCATGCACTGCGTATTCCAAGTGTGGCTGGATGTAAATGTTCAACAGAGTCAGGAAGAGAAACCGGTCGAACTTGCCCAGGGCGCGGCGAAGTAGGCCGGTTCTGCGGTTGGCTGCAGCTGCTGCGCGTTCGCATTGTTCTGTGCAACCAAGGTTTTGCTGAATGATAAGTCCAATATCCTTTTCTTGCCGAACGCGTTGAAGTGTTGTTTGCCCCCAAACGGTAGGTAAAACAAGCTGAGTGACGGATGGGGAGAACGCTGCACTTGGATGCGTTGAATGGAAGATAGTTTCGTGAGGACCAACAATGTAGGCGATCTAAGTCGTCTTGTAAGACACGGGAATCATCAGACGATTTAAGAGAGCGCCAAAGTTTGACATCATCAGCAAAGAGGAGGAACGGGGATTCAATGTCTTGTACGATATCGTTGATGAAGATAATGAAGAGTCTTGGACCAAGAACCGAACCTTGCGGCAAACCACACTTGATTGGAAAGGGGGCTGAGTAGCAGTCGAACAGAGAGAGAGCAGCACGAACACAGAGAGAGCGATCGCATAGGAAGTATTTCATCCATGAAACCAGGGATGATCCAACGCCGTAGAAAGCGAGTTTAAGGAGAAGGATGTCGTCATGCACACGGTCGAATGCCTTGGAGAAATCCAAAAATATAGCATCGACACCAGTGCCTTCGTCGACGGATTTCGTCCATTCATCTCGTGCGAGAAGCAAATTAGAGGTGCACGAACGTTTGGCCCGAAAACCGTGTTGTTGTTTGATTAAAATCCGATTCGTTTCGAAATGTGAGACAATGCGGTCAGAGACAATGCTCTCCATGACTTTAGAAATCACTGATAACGGCACGATGGGGCGATAATTTGCAGGATCGGACCGGCTGCCGCCTATAAAAATAGGGCTTACAACACCTTCTTTCCAGGCTTGTGGAATGGTAGCCGAGTCCAAACAAAGTTGAAAGTAAGTCGCCAGTAAAGGAGATATATGTGCTGCGGCTACTTTCAGGATTTTGGGATGGATACCGTCAAGTCCTGACGAGGAGTACTGTCACAGACACAGAATCTTCCGATCAACTGCCTCAGGGGTGAACGTTATTTCCGGCATCTCTTGCACGTCGCGCGAAGGAAAAGAAAAGTGGGTAAGTTTCGCGGGATATGTAGGGTTAAAAATAGGAGCGTATTGTTGCGACAGCACAGTTGCAGCGGTCGATGTGAGGCCGTGTGCGCTGACTAGGGATGGAATTCCTAGTTTGACCACGCGTCTTTGGTTCACAAGGTGGAACGAGCTTTTTGGGTTCTCCATAAACTTGTTGGATATATGCAATTCATATTGGGTCTTGTCTTGGCGGCTGAGGTATGTACAATAGTTTCGCAATGACCTGTAGTTTTCCCAGTCATTTTTGTTTCTTCCTGTCCGATAACATCGCCATGCCAGGTTTCGCTGTGCTATGGCTTTCTTCATTCGGCTGCGAAGGAATGAGCCCGGTTTCTTATGATGAAAATGCTTCTGGTGGCTGGCAGCGCGCAGCAAAGCGTGCCAGTGAGTGAGAAACGTGGTCCAAGCAACATCGATCTTGTCAGACATTAAGAAGTCCCATGAATTGGCAGCAACAAGTTCGTGGAACAATCCCATGTCGCTAATCCAACGAGTTTGTGGGCGGGTTTCATTAAAGTAGTCCATGAATGTAACGAAAGTGAATGTCAAAACAACATGGTCACTATGGCCGAGAGAAGGGGCAAAGGAAAGATTCTCAATCATTAACTCTTCATTTGTGATTATAAAGTCTAGAATGGATGGTGCATTCATGTCCCGAAACCGAGTTGCTTCACGAACGTGGTTGTACAATGGATAGTCTGCTAGTAAGTCAGACAGTTCAGCAGCAAACGGTTGAGAAACAAGGTCTCCACAAAATCTAGGACAATTGAAGTCTCCCATTATTAGGATGTGGGAAAATCGTTTGTTCAGAGCGTGCCGAAGTGAAGAGATAAGGAAGGAATCAAGCTGTGCATGGCTACTGGGTGGTCTATAAACAACCGCAATCAGGATAAGACTGTCTTGTTTGAGTGATATTTGGCACCATAGAACATCAGAGTCACATAACGCAGGGTCGCTTAATGGTTCGCAACGAAGTGATTCATGATAATAGAGCAGGACACCACCTCCCCTTGTTGCACGATCCCGTCGAAGTAAAGACATATTGGGGAGGGTGAGTTCCGCATTAAGAACTGCGCTCGATAACCAAGTCTCAGTGACGGCTATTAGGTCCCATGCACAAAGGGAGTGGCGGTAACGGATCTCCGGGAGTTTGCTCATAAAACCAGCAGCATTTGTGTAACAGCATGAGAGGCTGCGCGATTGCAGTGTGTACAGTGTGCGATTTGAAGGTGCACTTATTCCACCGGCCCCGATGAAGCCGGCTCCTTGGAGTTTTTTGAAACAGTCGTGTGTAATTCGCTAGCAGATTGGTCTCCATTCGACGCGAATGGTGATTGTAGACGAGGCTGTGGTTTGTCGACTGCGGAGCGAAGTCGAACCTCCGTGGGTGCAAAGCGCTTGTTATCATACCGCAACCTCAAAGCGGTACTTACCATATCCTCTGAGTGGAATGTAATTTTCAGAATGCGCGGAGCATTGCCCTTGTAACTGGAGGACTTGGGAAGGCGTTTCACGGCAGTCGTCATAGTTCCTTCGATTTTGCTAAGCTCTTGGATATAGTGCCATTGAGAGCAGTCGTGTAGAGTGTTCTTAGCTAAGTCCTCATTGTTCAGTTCAGGAACACCGTGAATAAAGATGCTGCGTTTATCATTCTCCGATTTCCAATTGTAACCAGCCTGCTTTTGCATCTGTCTTTAAGACCATGGAACGTCAGGGAAAATGCGGATAATAATACTATATTCTTGGTAAGCCAAGGCATGCAAAACATGATCAGGTTATCAATGTGTACAAAATAAATAAATTGTAAAAATGACCTTATCTAGCGGAATTTTTGAATATTTTTCCGTTTAATAAAGGATGGTAAATTTACAATGGTAAGAAAATTAATTTTTTCGCGCAATGTCACACAGTAATAAAGATTCATCTAGATTTCATCAAATTAAGCAAATGGAGAGGATCCGATTGATTCTGGAGCAGAGATTGAAAAAAAGAAAATAAAAGAAAAAATTTATAAAAGAAATGGTGCCCATGAAGATTTAATTGTCACAGTAAAAATAAATTTATGAAATAAAGAAAGTTCTTTTATAAATATATAAATTGACTGCTTCGATATGTTCGTGGATGTGATTGAAGAAACATATATAAAAAACCGAAGTTGAATTGAAAAAAAAGAAAATGGAGGGGATGAGGAGAGATTATGGTTTAAATTGCATGAGGTTTGGGCCGGTTGTACGATCCAGAAAGTCAAAGAATTGTCGGAAATAGGGAAACCAAAACTGTTCGCCAGTTGGGCTTTCGGTTCATATAGAAGAATCAGTCGTATGTGGAGGGAGCAAGGGCCAGTATCGGAGTTGGTTTGGGAGTCGGAGACACTGGAACACAAATAAAGATATTCTCTTCACCATCATGGTGAGAGGTTATCAAAGAGAAATAGTAAATCGATTATAAACGATAAAAAAGATCCAAAAATCAGTATTTTTTGCATTTTTGGCGTTTTTTCTTCTTTTTTTGTTTTTTAGTAAATTTATTATGGTGAACCATATTTTCATACATAAATGGGTTAAATATAAGCAGATCACGGTTAAGGATATGGTGATATCGCGAAAATGATTATAATACGCACGGTTACGATGAAGATGGGTAGCAATGTGACGAGACATGCCTAGACCTTAGGTAACCTGACATTACAGCAGCGTTATAAATAGATAATCATAAAAATTAATGTTTTAGATGTTACAATTTTTTATTTATTGAAGGATGACTATGTTCAAACCAAAAGGTGGGTGAAATAAGCTTATTGAAGTGAAAGCACAAGCCTCATCCAGGCAAAGTGCCGCACAGTCATAGACTGCATGTGGGCTGAGATACTGTCAGGTTGCCCAGGCCTAGACAGATACAATAGAGATACAATAAGTATAGATATATATACTACGAGTCCCAGGTTTTGATGCAACATACATAGACCTTAGGTAATCTGACAATTAATAATACAATGTATTTTGTACATTGCGAACTGTTCTATGTGTGTGCTGATGTACAAAATCTTTACAATTGTTTCAATAACCAGGAATACCGTGACAAAATATATTGTCTATAGAAGTGTTTATTTTGAGAATTTCGCATAGCGATGGAGCAGTAAGAGATTCTACGAGTGCCTTAAATTTACCTGTAGAAGTGCATATACGAAAATGGAGTGGAAGAGAATTTCAAAGATGTGCATACCTAATTAAAAAGAAGTTTTGTTGAATTCTAGTGCGAGTAAGGGGAATATGTAATAGCCTCATTCGGTTACGCCGTACATAACGATTACAATCTTGGAAGCGCATTGTGGACCTAATCTTAACTTGGTGCTTTGTGATGATTCGGAAGAAAAGAAAAAGATTAAGGCGAATTCTACGTAACCATAGCGGGTCAATGTCTAGTAGACTGCATCGTACTTTATAAGATGAAGGATTAGAGTAGCCTAACATGATTTTGCTAATTCTACGTTAAAGGCTTTCTAAGTGTATACAGTCACACCTAGCAATGTGAGAGTAGGCTATATTACAGTAGTCAAGAAGCGGTAATACTTTCATTTTATATAGACTCAGTCTACTTTCACGAAGGAGGAATTTTTGATTGATCAAACCAAAATTCTGTCTAGCTCTTGCTATGAGAAATCAAACTTGTTCGTTGAAATTAAGAGATGAAGAATACCTAAATGTGGTGATTGTTCGATTAACGATAAATAATAATCAATCATTCATCACCATTCATTCAACAATAATCAATAATACTGTTATTCAAGTTCTGATTGTCATTCATTCTGATTCTGGTTGTTATTCAATACATACTGTAAGATGAACATTGAATTTATTTTATTGACAACTAACTGTTTAAATCTGCTGGTATTTTTGTATATTTTTACCATTTTTGTTTTACCGAACTACTTGAATTTATTCGTTCTTGAGCTTATATTTTGTATCTTTATTTGGCCGTTTGCGCGCTATTTGAAGTGGCGATCACTCGTGGTCATTGTTGCTGTTGAATATTGTTGTTTTTGGATTCAGTACGAAGCGGAATAATTGAGGTTTGCTATTTTCATTGTATAATTATTTTGCTTCAATAGTACCGTACTCATCTCACGTATTGTCTTGTCAATATTTTGGTGGGATTGGACGCGTGACTCAACCGTTGGATAAACACATTGGTGTTTATATCGTGACTGAAATCTTTGACGTTGAACTCGATTTTCCCCGGACCGAATTGTCGGTTACAGTACTCAATTTGCTTCGTTTCGAACATTGGGAAAAAATGGAGAACAAGTGGTCAAAGATCCATCCAAGAAACAATGAAAAGGACCTGTTTGACGGGCAAGTCGGTGTTTCTTCATTGGTTGATAACATGTCATGCTCTGGTTCGGCAGTTAGTTCTAGCTCTCATAATCTTAGGGCTCAGTTTTTGTTGACACAATTAGCGGAAGAACAGATGCGTCAAGAGGCTGAGTTAGAAATGTCGATAGCTGCGAATGCTACTCGAATTGCACGAGTAAGATTTGAATTGTCTATGATGAATGAGTCTATGCAACTTCCTGAAATGGTTGAGCATTTGGCGAAGTTGCATAGACTCATTCATCATAGACACCTAATCATTTGAAGGATCTTCTTTCAAATGATGGTCCCGATACCACAGTTGGCCTGCTTATTGGAGCGGATGTGTTACAAGCGTATCGTGGGACTAAACAGAAAGATGGCAATTTTGAAGTGTGTCTACCTTGGAAAAGAGATTTCCATAGAATCTGTCGCAACCGTAAACAAGCAATGTCGCGTTTAAGGAGTCTGCGTTCGAGGTTTCTGCGAAATCCTGAGTTACTCCATAAATATGCAAACGTGATGGAACCGCAATCAATAAGAATTGCTCGATCTACGAAGCGCAAAGGTGCTTACGTTGTTCGGCCTCAGTTAAATGCATTCTATGATGCGTTGGAACTTAGTTCTAAGTCGGATCTCTCATATTGTTGCCTACTCTGCCCGAAGTCGCGAGTTGAGCTAGTCAAGCCTGCTACTATTTCGTGCCTGGAATTAGTAGCCGCTAAGCGGGTAGTATCACTTACTACCGTACTCAAGGAAGAAATTCATTTCGAATTAGATCAAACATGCTTTTGGACTGATTTGACTGTACGGAAGAAAATACATCATCGAACGTGGATGCTGTTATCGGAACTGGTTTTGTCACTTAAAGGGACCAGGCCAGCTAGATTGGTTGTAGTAAGGCATGGAAAACGTCTGGCTTCTAACCAATCTAGCTGAAAAGGCCGGTGAATTTTGTCACATGTGTGAGGCATGGAGAACGTCTTGTGCATCGTGACATTATCTCACTTTGTTCTTAAATGGTAACGTCTGGTTGCCATTATGATATAATCAGCGATGAGTAAAGATATAGGGTAGGATACCAGAGCATGTACGTTGTCAGCCTTTGAGAAATCCGGCGCGGATTTCGGAGGGCGGTGTAAGAATTTATTTTATTGACAACTAACTGTTTAAATCTGCTGGTATTTTTGTATATTTTTACCATTTTTGTTTTACCGAACTACTTGAATTTATTCGTTCTTGAGCTTATATTTTGTATCTTTATTTGGCCGTTTGCGCGCTATTTGAAGTTGCGATCACTCGTGGTCATTGTTGCTGTTGAATATTGTTGTTTTTGGATTCAGTACGAAGCGGAATAATTGAGGTTTGCTATTTTCATTGTATAATTATTTTGCTTCAATAGTACCGTACTCATCTCACGTATTGTCTTGTCAATATTTTGGTGGGCTTGGACGCGTCACTCAACCGTTGGATAGACACATTGGTGTTTATATCGTGACTGAAATCTTTGACGTTGAACTCGATTTTCCCCGGACCGTATTGGCGGTTACAGTACTCAATTTGCTTCGTTTCGAACATTGGGAAAAAATGGAGAACAAGTGGTCAAAGATCCATCCAAGAAACAATGAAAAGGACCTGTTTGACGGGCAAGTCGGTGTTTCTTCATTGGTTGATAACATGTCATGCTCTGGTCCGGTAGTTAGTTCTAGCTCTCATAATCTTAGGGCTCAGTTTTTGTTGGCACAATTAGCAGAAGAACAGATGCGTCAAGAGGCTAAGTTAGAACTGTTGATAGCTGCGAATGCTACTCGAATTGCACGAGTAAGATTTGAATTGTCTATGATGAATGAGTCTATGCAACTTCCTGAAATGGTTGAGCATTTGACGAAAAAGGACTGCCTCACTTCACCGAATCATTTGAAGGATCTTGTTTCAAATGGTGGTCCCGATACCACAGTTGATCTGCTTATTGGAGCGGATGTGTTACAAGCGTATCGTGGGACTAAGCAGAAAGATGGCAATTTTGAAGTGTGTCTACCTTCGAAAAGAGATTTCCATAGAATCTGCCGCAACCGTAAACAAGCAAAGTCGAGTTTACAGAGTCTGCGTTCTAGGTTTCTGCGAAATCCTGAGTTACTCCATAAATATGCAAGCGTGATGGAACCGCAATCACTAAGAACTGCTCGATCTATGAAGCGCAAAGGTGCTCACGTTGTTCGGCCTCAGTTACATGCATTCTATGATGCGTTGGAACTTAGGTATGAAGCCGCGATTTACATTCGATTTAGTTCTAAGTCGGATCTCTCATATTGTTGCCTACACTGCCCGAAGTCGCGAGTTGAGCTAGTCAAGCCTGCTACTATTTCGTGCCTGGAATTAGTAGCCGCTAAGCGGGTAGTATCACTTACTACCGTACTCAAGGAAGAAATTCATTTCGAATTAGATCAAACATGCTTTTGGACTGATTTGACTGTACCGGAAGAAAATACATCATCGAACGTGGATGCTGTTATCGGAACTGGTTTTGTCACTTAAAGGGACCAGGCCAGCTAGATTGGTTGTAGTAAGGCATGGAAAACGTCTGGCTTCTAACCAATCTAGCTGAAAAGGCCGGTGAATTTTGTCACATGTGTGAGGCATGGAGAACGTCTTGTGCATCGTGACATTATCTCACTTTGTTCTTAGATGGCAACGTCTGGTTGCCATTATGATATAATCAGCGATGGGTAAAGATATAGGGTAGGATACCAGAGCATGTACGTTGTCAGCCTTTGAGAAATCCGGCGCGGATTTCGGGGGGCGGTGTAAGATGAACATTGAATTTATTTTATTGACAACTAACTGTTTAAATCTGCTGGTATTTTTGTATATTTTTACCATTTTTGTTTTACCGAACTACTTGAATTTATTCGTTCTTGAGCTTATATTTTTGTATCTTTATTTGGCCGTTTGTGCGCTATTTGAAGTTGCGATCACTCGTGGTCATTGTTGCTGTTGAATATTGTTGTTTTTGGATTCAGTACGAAGCGGAATAATTGAGGTTTGCTATTTTTATTGTATAATTATTTTGCTTCAATAGTACCGTACTCATCTCACGTATTGTCTTGTCAATATTTTGGTGGGCTTGGACGCGTCACTCAATCGTTGGATAGACACATTGGTGTTTATATCGTGACTGAAATCTTTGACGTTGAACTCGATTTTCCCCGGACCGAATTGTCGGTTACAGTACTCAATTGCTTCGTTTCGAACATTGGGAAAAATGGAGAACAAGTGGTCAAAGATCCATCCAAGAAACAATGAAAAGGACCTGTTTGACGGGCAAGTCGGTGTTTCTTCATTGGTTGATAACATGTCTTGCTCTGGTTCAGTAGTTAGTTCTAGCTCTCATGATCTTGAGGCTCAGTTTTTGTTGGCACAATTAGCGGAAGAACAGATGCGTCAAGAGGCTGAGTTAGAAATGTCGATAGCTGCGAATGCTACTCGAATTGCACGAGTAAGATTTGAATTGTCTATGATGAATGAGTCTATGCAACTTCCTGAAATGGTTGAGCATTTGACGAAAAAGGACTGCCTCACTTCACCCTGTCATTTGAAGGATCTTGTTTCAAATGATGGTCCCGATACCACAGTTGGCCTGCTTATTGAAGCGGATGTGTTACAAGCGTATCGTGGGACTAAACAGAAAGATGGCAATTTTGAAGTGTGTCTACCTTGGAAAAGAGATTTCCATAGAATCTGTCGCAACCGTAAACAAGCAAAGTCGCGTTTACGGAGTCTGCGTTCGAGGTTTCTGCGAAATCCTGAGTTACTCCATAAATATGCAAACGTGATGGAACCGCAATCACTAAGAATTGCTCGATCTACGAAGCGCAAAGGTGCTCACGTTGTTCGGCCTCAGTTAAATGCATTCTATGATGCGTTGGAACTTAGTTCTAAGTCGGATCTCTCATATTGTTGCCTACTCTGCCCGAAGTCGCGAGTTGAGCTAGTCAAGCCTGCTACTATTTCGTGCCTGGAATTATTAGCCGCTAAGCTGGTAGTATCACTTACTACCGTACTCAAGAAAGAAATTCATTTCGAAATAGATCAAACATGCTTTTGGACTGATTTGATTGTACCGGAAGAAAATACATCATCGAACTTGGATGCTGTTATCGGAACTGGTTTTGTCACGTAAAGGGACCAGGCCAGCTAGATTGGTTGTGGTAAGGCATGGAAAACGTCTGGCTTCTAACCAATCTAGCTGAAAAGGCCGGTGAATTTTGTCACATGTGTGAGGCATGGAGAACGTCTTGTGCATCGTGACATTATCTCACTTTGTTCTCAGATAACAACGTCTGGTTGCTATTATGATATAATCAGCGATGGGTAAAAATATAGGGTAGGATACCAGAGCATGTATGTTGTCAGCCTTTGAGAAATCCGGCGCGGATTTCGGGGGGCGGTGTAAGATGTATATTGAATTTATTTTATTGACAACTAACTGTTTAAATCTGCTGGTATTTTTGTATATTTTTACCATTTTTGTTTTACCGAACTACTTGAATTTATTCGTTCTTGAGCTTATATTTGTGTATCTTTATTTGGCCGTTTGCGCGCTATTTGAAGTTGCAATCGTTCGTGGTCATTGTTGCTGTTGATTATTGTTGTTTTTGGATTCAGTACGAAGCGGAATAATTGAGGTTTGCTATTTTTATTGTGTAATTATTTTGCTTCAATAGTACCGTACTCATCTCACGTATTGTCTTGTCAATATTTTGGTGGGCTTGAACGCGTCACTCAACCGTTGGATAGACACATTGGTGTTTATATTGTGACTGAAATCTTTGACGTTAAACTC